>JAANDH010000164.1:0-153794 GCA_011799765.1 Nymphaea thermarum | reverse complement strand
TCACTGGAGCTAATCGAGCTCCAAGTAAGTACTGCAAAATCAATTCCAACTTACAACCAATTCGGACCCAATTGGGCTGGACTCAAGAAAACTCGATAGAACCCCTCAGCTCTTCTCCTCTTCCACCCTCAGCCTGCCTTGGGTGATTTCACTTATATCCTCTACCTTTATGCTAAAAACAATTAAAGAGTCTCCTTAATTGGCCATGCAAGAAAGGGGTACTTAATGGTTTTGTATCCAAAACAGCTGAAACAAGACATGAAAAATATTCGACTACCTTTATGCTATAAACAATTTAAGGGTCTCCTTAATTCTCCATGCAAGAGAGGGGTACCTAATAGTTCTCTATCCAAAACAGCTGACACAAGACATGAAAAATATGCGACTCTTAAAATCAGGCTGTTGGCAATAAGAACAATTTGTAATCTGAATACGTTTGTCTACGGACTTTTTGGGCATATTCATAGAACAGTTACAAGTTGTTTCTTTTGTCAAATGGGCATTTAGGTTAACAATCCTACATATACATGGCCCTTTTCGGGCTTGGAAAAATTAGAAACACCTAGAAACCCAACTAGCATAAGCAAAATGATCATGTCATGACGTGGAAAGCACACTTTAAGGAAATATGTTAGCTGTTGTAGTAATATGAAAAAATTTCGGGATATTTATAGATCATTTTTTAGATCTGATCATGTTTCTCTTCGAATAAAACACTCTGTCGTCCGAGAAAGGGAGAAAAGGGCCTTAGCTACATAAACAGGAAGAAGAAAGATTATCTTATATATCTAGACCTTGTGATGATATGTTTTGTAAAATAATCAGCTTAATTTCATTTCTCATCTATCAGATTAATTACAAATAGAGCATACATACAGGAAGTCAAACGTTTTGCACTCAGTGCAGAAGTTTATAGTTTAGATAGTTCAGCGGAAAAAAGAAATGAAATTTGAAAATTCCAAAACCAATCCATGTTTTGAAAATAGACTGATATTTTTTACCTACCCACTGCACCAAGTTAGGGCCTATTTTTAGGCTGACCCGGCAGCCAAACGAACAGTTAAATCCCTATTTCCTAACGTTTTCGGGCTTGTGGATTCAGATTTTAACAGACCAAGCTTTACGGAGAGGTCGGACGACATTAGCTCTGTTCAAAGGATTTCAGAATTAAATGTCAGAATCCGAAACAGGAGGACGCAGACGCCGATCCTTGATCTTCCTCATGGCACCTAAGCATATCATGAATCAGAATTATCCCAACGTACCTCTCCTGCTTCAACACTTCATTTTGCACATTGGAACAATTTCTGCCTTTTGCATCATGTATGGTTTCTCTGGACAGGGTTCTTAGAGATGGAGAAGATGAACTAACAGTCTCATTGGATTACCCAAACCCGATGTTTTAAACATGAGCATATTTCACTTATACTGCAACGATGAATGGCAGAAATATCATTGTAGATTTTTCAACATATAGCCACGATGGTCGTAGTGTCAACAACCAAATCAAGGAGACAACTTTTAATAAGTTGAAGCTGCTTATATTGAATTTTATAGGCAAGTGGAGAGAGAAAAAATCGACTCAAATAACTGCATTTAGCTCCTTGGTTAGTCGCCCCACTTGCCACTGCTCTCTTTAGGATAGTTAACTCAGCCACAATCTTTTTGATTTGGGCCTAACTCAATGGGCGCTGTCGCTGCCCAACGGAATTCGTCCTCCAAGTCTTGGATAGCCTTCTCAGAGGCATCCATTCTTGCTCCCAAGGCGCGACTGGTCCGAAGACTCGATTGATCTTCGGTTGGTTGATGAGAAACGAACAATTCATGTTGAGCATGAGTATTTCACAAAAGGCAGCTTGGATTACTGCATGGGGCTAAAAAATGGCTGCCCACGATATTTCCTGCTGTTGCTCAATGTTTCCACAGAACTTATAGACTTGAAATAATACTTGCTTCTTTTTTTTTTTCAACAGGAAGGAAATGTAAGACATGCAGGTGACGTTAGGATAAGAATGCGACGTAGTCGGGGCGATTTCATATTTGGTATTATCCATTGCAGGAAGGTGTACAACAACAGATATGGATTTGCCAATTATGGCATCAAACATCTTAAGTCGGCACCTGAACTTTTCAAAGATTTTCAAAATGACCAGAAATAATCATAAAAGTTTTCATATCAGCCCTTCCGAGCTTTCACACATTTTGGAAATAAACATACTCGTTTTATAAAAAATTTCAAGGCTAATGTTCCATAGCTTTTTATAAATTTCTCGAAATGGTTATTAAAATATTTCAACTGTTGCAAATTTTTTTCCTCGTGCCTAACAAAGTACAAATATTCTACGCATTAAAGTCTTCTTCCATCAAACACTACTTGACTTCCGAATAGGAAATAATATTTCTCTTCCACTGATTCTAGAATTATTATTCTGAAATGAAAATCCTAGAATATTGACAATTATGGGGCCATCAATGGCCACCTTAAGAAATTGAAAATCATCATGTAGAAGATGACCTAAAAACTAAGCATTAGAACATAGTTGCCTGGGCTTAGACTGGAGGTATGTCTTTCCTCACTGAGGAAATAAAGTCTTGATGTGGATTAAAAACATGCATGCAGAAACCATGAGAAAGGCAGAGGTGGAAGGAAAGTCTGTGATCGACCACTCACAACCCAGCACCTTTTCAACCTTATCTGGACATGGTTGTGGTTAGGGATTTTTTTCGAAAAGCCTTTAGTTTTGCAGGAGCTGATTCTGGATACTGCATCAAAAAATTAGTTAGCTTCATCTATATTAATATATTCAGTCAAAGGATTAGCTCTCAATGATTGATTTCAAAGTCTCTGGATTCTTTATAAAACACTGCCAATATAGACATTACTCTAACCATCATCAGCACATGCACCAAGTCCATTGGGAATATATATATATATGGTTCCCTAAACACATTACAATGTTAAAACGTTACGTCACCTGAACTCTACTTGTGGTGAAATAAGGAGCTAATGCCTGTAGCTAGAATATTTTGACGTCACCTGAACTCTACTTGTGGTGAAATAAGGAGCTAATGCCTGTAGCTAGAATATTTTGATGTGATGGTTTGGTGGACGTGATAAAAAATTTAAAAAATAAATTAAAAAAAATTAGCAAACCATGCCATAGAATGAAAATGGCTACATGAAACCTGTACTCATTCATAGCAGTAGCAGGATTTCTATACATTGTTTTAAGAATTAGCACATTGACAGGTACACTAGATATCACAAAAAACATATCTTGAAAGGGGTCTTTTTCGAGAGCAAGTTCTGTACGCTACTCCCGTGTATGCAACACGCATACGCTGGATGTGGACCCTACTACCAATATGCACATTTACTTTTAGGCCCAAACATTACATATGTATGTGCCTGAGATAATAAATAGTATGAAATAACAAACAAGTATGTGATAATGTTTATGAGATAATAATAGATTTATAAGATAATGAGATAACAAAAAGATGTATGAGATAACGTTAAACATAAGTATGAAATAATGTTTATGAGCACATGATTTATGAGATAGTAAGGTAACAAACAAATTTATGAGATAAGATAAAAAGATAACATATGAATATATGAGATAATGCTATACATAAGTATGAGATAATAAATTTAGGGTCACGATAGCCTTTTCATGTTTCCAAGGATAATATAAGAGTCGACCTGCATCATCATAAATCATTTTCTTTTTCAATAAAAAACCCAAGTGACGCTTGAATTTGACAAATTAATATTCCTCTAGGCTGTGATCAAACAACTAAATTATACAATTCTTAGCAAATTGAATTCAATCTTTAATTTTATAATAGTCGTTGTGTCAACTAATACTAGATAATAAAAGATCTATTATTTCTTCTTATTTTCCTCTCAATTGTGTATGACAATGGGTTGCATGACTCCCGTAAGTAAGTTGGTTCAATGAATTTTCTTATATATATATATATATATATATATATATGTAGTGATTGTAGTATTTTAGAGTTACCTAACCATCTATTCTCTATTGTCCAATCCAACGTTATGGACGACTAAGAAAAAAATAATCAGAAAAAAGATAATTGGTATTTTCGTTATCTAATTTTAGTTTACACTTTTTTATCATTGTTTTTCTCTCAACCATCCATATGGTTTAAATGAATGACCTTGGTTGGCTGGTTGAGTGACTCTAAGGTCCCTTTTGATGCACAGGAATAAAGATTTTTTCAATGTATGGAAGGAAGATTTTTTGTGAAAAAAAATCGAACCTAGAGATGTTCAATTTTTTTTTGGAGGTGGGGGGGGGGGGGGGGGGGGGGGTGTTGAGGAAGGAAGTTTTCCTAAATTCATTGAAAAATGCATGGTAAAACTCCCTTTGTTTGATGCTGCAGGGGAAAACTGTACAAACTTGAAAAAAATCTACTATGCACAGTACTTTTCTTGTGCATCAAAAGAGGCTTAAATGACTAGAGTCATCGTTCATTCATTCATTTATATATATATATATATGTATATATATATATATATATATATATATATATATATATATATATATATATATATATATATATATATATATATATATATAAAATGGGTAGCTGCTAGACTCTTATATACCAGTTTGGATGCAAATTGTACATATGAGTCATTGATTTTAACAAGATCAGATATTTGAGAATAAATTGAAGAAAATAGAAACCAAGTTAATTGTACTTTTAAGCAGCCGACATACCACTCATAAGAAGGAATAAATAAGCTTCGTGAGTCGAGATCTATGACTTATTTTAAAAGGTATTCCTGTTTTTGAAAATACAACTTAGTTTCTCATTTTTTTTCAAACTTAATCTCCACCATCTAATCTCATTAAAATTAACAGCTTTACAGGATTCCCATTTAATTTGGTTGATAAGAGAACCACGATCAATAGATCATATCCAAAAAACAATCACCCAAATCCGGCTCACTTATTGATCTACTTGATCGAATGAAGTACTCTGGTAGTTTGTTTGTTTAGATAGATCCAATGATAAAGAAACTAATTTATAATCGATGCCCTCGCATTTTGCTCGAACCATGTTCAGGTAATAAGATTTTGATCCACTATCAACGATACTCGTAGGCATGCAGTGCTTCAACTCTGTTGCCAGAAAAACAAAAAGTCACATGCTTCAAAGCCCTGATTGGCTTCATAGCATCTTGGTAAAAAGGCGTTGGTTTTTCTATTAGAAAACTGATGAGTGTTGTTAGGCGCAATAAGAAAACAAGCAAGTGTATTTTTTATTGTAGCCAATTCTTACTTTGTTGAAGTCATGTTTCCCAACATTTCTCCCTTCTTATTTCTTAATCCTTGACCGAAAGATGTTCAAGCATGACGTCAGGAAGTGAGGCTGGGCCCTGCTTCCTTCTCCTGCTGTGGATAGGTCGCCTCCTTTGGAATGTCAAACTTCCAGGCAAGAGCTCGTAGTTTTTTTTTGGTATACTTGACTTCATTCACCAAATGGGCAAAGCAATGCATGGTTTAACTCTACGTCTACATAAATGCACAATGTTTGGTAGGAAACCTTATCCCTTGGATTTCCTTGTCTTGCGGTAGAGGATGAGATGGTAACAGGTATGACTAAACTGACTATTTTCACCCATCCTTGTGGTTAGAGAGGCAGCGGCTGTCTAGAAGGATTTTACTTAAGCATTTGAACAAGGTTATAGTTAATGGTAGAGTCAGAACTTTTTGATTAAGGGGCACTGTTTGTATAAAATTTCATTTTTATGAGATGCAACATATATAAATAAATAAATAATCATAAGACATCTATATAAAACTAAGGAAAATTTTGTTGCTGGCACAAGCAACTGCACACACCAGCCTATATATAGCTTTGTATTGGTCATAACTTGTTCAGGGCAACCATGCCTAAAGGTATTGGAAGGCAGAAGTTGGAGTTAACAGGTATTATCATCTGTCTGCTCGCTCTGTTTCGTATCTTTAGTTGCTATTATCACCAGCCGTCATATTCATATGAATTCTTTCTTGTTCTCCTCCATCTTCATCTTCTTCCTCTTGAAGGTATTTGACAAGTGATAGGTTAAACTACCTCGAACCTTTTGTTCCTGCACCTCAAAGCGCAGATGCAGAAACCTTAGCTGGAGATACAAACAATAGTTTTGTTTCTAGTACTTTCTTGTGATATTAAGCACACCAACAGGGTCCCGTTACTCAGCAAAACCATCGGCCATCATCCTTCCCCATTGATTCTTCTTTCCAGTGGCCTGAAACCCTCGCTCGTCCGAGCGACGTTTTTGAAGGTGAAAGTGAAACCCTTGTTCGAACGAGGATTTTCCGAAAGGGTTTTTCAATCCTACAAGGTCCCAGATCAGATTGAGAGAGAAAGAGAGAAAGAGAGAGAGAGAGAAAGACCTCTGCTGCCGCCATTGGTTGATCGCTGGTGTTGCCTGAAGAATCACCAAACCTTTGTGGTCGAATGGAGGTGAAGAGAGTGAGGGAGAGAAAACACAATAGAAATGTAAAAATGAAATGGACGTTAGGTGTCAGATAGCATTTGTTGTTGGGTTTTTGCTCGAGCCAAGACGAGTTTAGAGAGAACTCGAACTCTGCTCGACTAAAAAATATGAGCTGAGAAGCACCAGCTCGTCTCGTTTAAGAATACGAGTTCAACTATTGATATTCTATGTTGCTTATTTCTCCTGCCGTTGATAGGGTGGCCTCATTCACAGTGTCAAACTTCGAGGCAAAGCCCTTGAGATGCAAGTGCCCGCAGTTTCTGTGGTATTGATTTGATGCACTAAACGTGAAAACTGCAAAGCAGTTTAGGGTGAACTTTACATGTATATATATATACATGCACAAAACACAACACAACCGCTGTGGTTAGATAGAAAGCTAGATGGGATTTTACGCGCGTCAATATATTTGAACGGGGATCATAACTTGTTCACCGCAACCATGCATGCATAACGAGATTGGAGAGCAGTCTATTCCGTCGCGATTTCATCTCATGAATGAGTCCATCATCTTCTTCTTCTTCAATATATCTGGCTAGTGGTGGGTTCAAATACTTTTGGTTGGACTTGTTTTGCAGTTGTTGCCGATCTAAATCGTAACCACAACATCTGCAGGCAAGATCCTTCGGTAGTTATTGAATCTGCCGGCCAAGACAGGACCCGACGCAGCACCAAGACTTGTGTCGGTAAGCGACGTGCAATTTTATTTGGGTTTCAAAAACATACGTGCATCGTTTTCATGAAAATGCCAAATTTCTTATGGAAAAACTATATATATATATATATATATATATATACTTGGGTAAAAGGCAAAACTATATCAATTAAAATTAATTATTAAAATATTTGCTTTTACAATTTAAACCTTATAGATATGATCTTAAGAATGATTTGGTAAAGAACATGTATTAAGTTGTTCGTTTTCTTGAAATATGTTTTCTTAAATAATAAAAAAATTGAAGGACTCT
Source organism: Nymphaea thermarum (assembly GCA_011799765.1). NCBI lineage: Eukaryota > Viridiplantae > Streptophyta > Magnoliopsida > Nymphaeales > Nymphaeaceae > Nymphaea > Nymphaea thermarum. Next base: position 146,288 of record JAANDH010000164.1, on the reverse strand, counting down.
AATAACATCAAAATTTTGAAAATGGAAAGATTAATTAGAAAAAAGAGTGGAACTAAAGCATGACATATATTAAATTAGTGTTTATGAACACACTAGAAAGTTATATCACCTTTTAACACGAATTTAAGAGGCCTAGTTTTTTTTCCTTAACAAAATGGTCTAGTACTTACCAACTACTCATATATATATATATATATATATATATATATGTGTGTGTGTGTGTGTATATATATATATATATATATATATATATATATATATGTATATGTATATATATATATATATATATATATGTGTAAGTGTGTGTGTGTGTGTAAAACCACAACGATCCATCCCTTGTAGTGGCATAGACACCTTCTTATAAGGTAGCTTTAAATTACAAATCAATTTATGTGAGTGCCAAAAGAAAAATCCTTGAATTTCAGCACATAATTAAACAAGATTATAATCATTAATTAATCTACCCCAATTATGGATGATAGCTTTTCATAGTCAAATAGTTTATCATCTTGAATCCATTTATTAATTGCATTTGGGTGTTTTAGATAGTTAAAAACCTAAGCCTAGATTTGATCAGAGTGAAATTCTGAGCCATTTTACAGTAAGTATAGGATTTAAGTTACTTGAACCCAATTTTGAGCTGATCGAGCTCCAGTACGTACTGCAAAATCAACTCCAACGTACAACCAATTCGGACCCTGGACTCAAAAAAGCTCGACAGAACCCCTCCTCTCTTCTCCTGTTTCATCTCAGCCTGCCTGGGTGATTTCACTTGTATCCTATACCTTAATGCTAAAAACAATTTAAGAGTCTCCCTAATTGGCTATGCAAGAACAGGTTACTTAATAGTTGTGCTCCCAAAACAGTTAAAACAAGACATGAGAAATATGTGAATCTTAGAGTCGGGTTGTTTGGCAATGAGAACAATTTGTTAGAATGTTTCACGAGTCTTCCCAAAGATTCTTTGGGCATATTGAAGGAATAGATACATGTTGTTTCTTTTGTCAAACGAGCCCTTAGGTTAACAATACTATATACATGGCCCTTTTCAGCCTCAGAAAAATTAAAAAGAAAAATTGAAATATGGTGGCTGTTATAGTAATATGAAATAATTTCAGGATTTTTATGGATTATTCGATAGACATGATCACATTTCTCTTCAAATAAAAAATCTCTGCCCTCCGATAAAAGGATAAAAAGGACTTAGCCACATAAACAGGAAAAAGAAGCATAGCTTAGATATTTAGACCTTGTTGTGATTTTTTTGTAAATTAATCAGCTTAATTTCATTTCTCATCTAACAAATTAATTAAGCATAAATAGGAAGTAGAATGTTTTGCACTCAGTGCTGGAGTTTATAGTTTAGGCTGTTCAGCAGAAACAAGAACAAGGAAATAAAATAATTCCAAAACCAATCCAATTATTGAAAATAGACTTATATTTTTACCTACCCACTGCACCTAGGTCCTAGTTTTTAGGCTGACCCGCAGCGAAACGAACAGTATGGAGTTTGAGTAACCATCTGATATGTGTATATACGCCTAATTTTCCTAACGTTTTCGAGCTTGTGGATTCAGATTCCAACAGACCAAGCTTTACAGAGAGGTTGGAGGACATTGACCCTCATGAAGGGATTTCAAACTTAAATTTCAGTATCCAAAGCAGGTGGGCGCAGACGCCGATCCCTGATCTTCCTCATGGCACGTAAGCATATCATTAATCTGAATTCTCTCCCAATGCACCTCTCCTGCTTCAACACTTCATTTTGCAAATTGTAATAATTTCTGCTTTTCCTACATCATGTAGGTTCTCTCTGGACACGGTTCGTCGCGAAGGAAGAGATGAACGACGAATCTCACTGGATTACACAAGGTCGAGGTTTTAAATAGTGCACATATCGTGATCATATTTCACTTGTCATAGGCCTACAGCAAAGATGAATGGCAGAAATATCATTGTAGACTTCTCAATATATAGCCACGAGGGTCTTAGTGTGAACAACAAAATCAAGGAGATGACTAGCCATGCTTAATAAGTTGAAGTTGCTTATATTGAATTTTATAGGCAAGTGGAGAGAGACAAAATCAACTCAAATAACTGTATTTAGCTTGATCTTCGCTTGGTTGATGAGAAACCAAACAATTACGGTTGAGCATGAGTATTTCACAAGAGGCCGCTTGGATTACTATATGGGCCTAAAAATGGCTGCCCACGAGATTTTCTGCTGTTGCTCCATGTTTCCTCAGAAGTTATTGACTTCAAATAGTACTTGGTTATTTGCTTATCTTTTTTTTAACAGGGGAGGAGCGCGAAGAGATGCAGGTGACGTTACGATAATAATGCAACTCAGTGGGGCTGATGTGTGTAAAACTTCATGTTTGTTTTGCTTAATTGTGCTTCTGCTTCCAAAAGTATTGGAATTCCATATTTCATATTATCCATTGCAGGAAGGTGTACAATGAAAGAAACATTCTGATGCACAGACCAGCACAAGTACTGCGCGTAAGAGTGCAGGGCGGCGCCTCCCACCAGTCCTGGTGCGGATAAGAGTGCAGGTGGGGTGTGTAAGGGAGCAGGTTCGGCGTTTCCCACCAGTCATGGTGCTGGTAAGAGTGCAGGTGTGTAGTAGCGTTTCATCATCGACTCTATACTAGAGTCGCTAGAACGCTAGGGTTCTCTTTTGTGTTGTGGGTGAGCTCATGTTGGGTCCCAAGGTTGAGCAAAAGTAATAATAAGATATCAATAAAATGTGTGTTGTGGGGTGAGCTCATGTTGGATCCCACCATCGAGCAAAAGTAACAATAAGAAATCAATAAAAATGAACCGAGTTGTCCCTGCCTATATATAAAGGCGCGGACCCGGCGACCCCTATTGTCGTGCATCTTTAGTGAGCAAGTGTGGATTGTGGTGCATACGTGTTGGGGCTTTTTGTGAAAAGCTCACTGGGTGACCTTCTTTAGTGATTTTTTGGTTCTTGTAGTTCCTTTATTTTTGTAAGGATTTCTTTAATCAACAGTGGCTGATCAATTGCTCAAGTGCAGTTTTATGTTACTTGGTTAAGTTCACTCTGAACTATTTTGATTTCATTATTGAGATTTGGTTAGTGAAACTCTATCAAAGTTGTTATTTAAAATTATATATATAATTTTAAATAACAACTTTGATAGAGTTTCACTAACCAAATCTTAATGATGAAATCAAAATAGTTGAGAGAGTGAACTCCATACAAAATCTAATAAACCTGTATTAGTCTTTTACGCTCTAAATATCTTCCAAATGCTAAGTAGGCCTCCTTGAGGCCCAAAAGTTGATACTGCAGTCGCATTCAAAAGGCATACCTTACCTGTGTAGGCCAGGTTTCTATTGTTCCAAGTTGCCAGACGACAGTTGGCTTTTGCTCACAAAGGCCCAACCAATAATTTCTTTGGCCATTGAGGTCTGGACAAGGGTTTAATTATAAGATTGATCCTAACGTTTCACCTGAAATTTGATCACTGGTGCTCAACTTATGGCCGTCCAAATGTTCAGTCCCATGACAGTTTCACTGCTTCAGTGTTCTGACATCCCATGTTCCTCAGTAGACAAAAACATATAGTCAGCTCGACTCAAGACACCTCACATGTGCAGATGACTATATATTTCCCTTGGAAAGTCACGCATTTAAGATTATCAGACATGCTCTCACGTTCTACGATAATCAGATAATATAATCTCTAAGATTTTTAATGAATATTAATAACAAAATATACCTTGTATCTTGCTTGATGCTAAGTGAGGCTCGAACCACAGAAGCCCTAGTTATCTAACCAGGGTGGAGGCAAGGGGGTTGGCACGGGCATGGCCTCACCTTCAGCTTTTCAAAATTTAGATTTTAGCGCTTCAAAAATGAAGGAAGACCTGCTTGCGTGATTTGTTGAATAAAGCTCTAGGCCGACCTGTATATGAAGGTTTGATGTGTGAATTATTTGATCCTTTGAGACAATGTGAAGTAAACCAAGCTTTGAGACAATGTGAATTATTTGATCCTTTGAGACTATGTGTGAATTATTCTACATTTTCATCTGGTGGGGTGGAATATGCATTGATGTATCTAGTTATCTGTTATGTTCAATAAACAAGGATAGGGAAAATATACAGGATAAATATGTAGCTTGAAGGATTCTGCAAGCGTTGCACAAACATGTGCTTGACCAATGCAAACTTGACTGAATTTGCCAACAATTACAAAAGGATTTTACCCATCCAATCTTCAGGAGGAGTGACCTTGTAGTCTAGACATTACTTCTTCAAGGTATTTCCGTTTGGCATGACATTGCTTAGCTAAACTCACAAACTGAATTCCTTTACTGAATAGAGGATATAGAGGAACATAAAAAGGGAAACACAAAACCATGTTGTGTGGGTCCTAATGCAAATCAAAGAACGCATCCAGAGTACAACTAGCTCCAAAACCAGCACGTTTCACCTTTCTTTTAGCCAAAATTATTTCTTCCCAAGAACAACTTTGGAGAGATAGAATGCGAGCATGTGAGAGTTTAGGCTTGATGAGTCTGTCACTTCCAGAGGAAAAAGGAATGTATAGGGGAGTATGAGTGCGTCGACCATGTGTAAGAGAATCATGTGCTATTAGGCACAGCTGCAGCTTGTCCTTCTTCAATATGCCTTTGCTTTTTGTTGCATCAAATATACTCCTCTTTGCATGTCTATGCTCCATGTGCATCTTTAGACATTACAATTGTTAAACGCTTAACCTTTTGGCATCAAAATTCGTGGTCTTCAGAAAGTATCTAAAAAGCTTGACCACAGAAATGCCAAATGCAAGTTCGAGATGGAAGGTACAGACGTAGAAAATTCCACATACCAATACAGATTGATTAAGGATCGCGAATGGAAACATAGCCAATGCAAGGAACTGGGTCAATGAGTCATTATCAAATGCAGTAAGAGACATAAACTTCATCCCTTATAATGCCTGATGATGGTCATGAATCTAACGTTGGCTCTATGGAACAGTGAACATAATTTGATTATGTGGTCGGGGTAGGATGTGTGCAATTTTCTAAATGCATAATTAACAAGTTATGAAGAAACCCCAAAGGCCTTAGAAGAGCCACCACAAATAAATTATGTTAAAAGTTTAAAACCTCTCATTCTGGCCTCCGAAACATGCACCTTCTCAACAATAAATAAGAGCATCCGACATAAGTCCTGCTGAAAAAAAGAAGTATGATGCCAAACGACATTAAAGAGATCTTTACACACTTGCCTGAGCTCGGACTTCCTACGAAGAATTCCCCTGAAGCTGGACATCATCTTAACAGTTTCCAGGATAGAAAGTTGATGCTACTTAGTAGAGGATAGGAAAACAATATAGTGAACCAATATACCAAGGTTGACGCTTACCTCAATATTCACTCAAATCAGGGTTCAAATCAGTTCTCTTCTGTACTGAAAGTCAGTGATCAGGTTAAAACATTTGCAAAGTGCAAGCATAATCGGCACTGCAACTGCTAAAATAATTACACTTTTCAGAATGACTAGCAAAATGCATGTGCAGACACTTAAACGCCTCACCTTTCACCCACCATTCTTAATAACGCTTCCAAAATCCGCTCTTGTACTTCATCTTTAAGCCAAGTGGGAGAAATCCCCATATCCTTTTCATATGGAAATTATCTAAGCTGGAAGTTTCAAATAAATGGTTTTGTCCCCATGTCTTCAGCTGTATCCACGTGCCATAACTTCTACAAAGCTCTCATCTCCCACAAAGAAATTCTTGAACACCACTATCCAAACCAACTAAGCTACCTCCAGGTATCTTCTCCTCCCCAGAAATCTGCATATCCTTCCTTACTCTGTAAACGTCCTCCCACAACATAGCATCAGCATATATATTAGAGCAAGTCACATAAGTTGCACCAACAACACTTCCTGTTTCTTGAATATATTTCACAACTTCCTCAGCTATCTTAAACTGTCCACGAATTTTACATGAGTTTAACAGTGACCCCAACACAGAGGCACGCTTCATGGGCATCTTTTGCACCATTTTTTGTGCTTCTTGTACTAATCCTGCTCGTCCAGAAGATCAACCATGCAACCATAGTGCTCAGCTGTTGGCTCAATCCCATAAGATTCTGTCATCATATGGAAGTAGTGATACCCTTGCTCGACCAAACCAGCATGACTACAAGCGGCCAAGACTGTAATGAACGTGATTTCATCTGGTCTATCCATGGCTTTCCTTTGCATCTCAGCAAAAAATTTGAGAGCTTGCTGGTCGCAGCCATTCAATCCAAGTCCCCATTCAATCCAAGTCCTGATATAATTGCTATCCATCACATGGCATTCTTTGTTGGCATGCTGTTGAAAACGTCAATTGCATCTGCTACATTTCCACATTTGCAATACATGTCTATGAGAGCAGTGTTCAAGTATAAGTCAGATATTTTGTTTCTATCCATGTAAAAATGCACCCATCTGCCAAGATCCAAGGCAGCCAGATCAGAACACAATTTAAGCAAATTGATCAAAGTGACTGCGTCAGGTTTTGCATTGCTTAACTGCATTTTCTGGAAAGCCTGTATAGCTTCATCGAATCTGCTAGAGCGAACATATCCCCCAATTAAGGAAGCCCACGAAATTTGATCTCTTTCTTTCATTTCATCAAACAATCTCTTAGCTGACTCCATATCTTCACATTTTGCGTACTATATCAACTAGTGCATTCTGCAAATTCTTACACAGTAGAATATTGTGCCAGCGTATATAATCCAAATCCATGTTACCCATCTCAATATCCCTCAATTGGGAGCAACATGAAACCGCCGATAGCATGGTAATTTCATTAGGCATCAAGACACAATCTTTCATTGCGTCAAAAAGGATTAATCCATTATTTGGCTGTCCATTCCGTGCATAGCCGGAAATCATCGCATTCCAATTTCCATGGTGTAAGATTCCTCAGACATTCTATCAAACAGGCGTCGAGCAATATCGACTTTTCTGCATTTTGAGTACATAGCTACAAGAGCAGTTTCTAAAATCAAATCGTACTCAATATTGTCTAATTCTATCATGCCATGAACCCATTTGCGGAGATACCAATCTCCGAAGCTGAGAGAACTCGTGTTCTCTCTTGCTTTCCGCCACCGACATCTTCTCACTACAAATAAGGGTTCCGGTCATTCTGGTGTGGATTGAGTCTCAACTCAAAGTGAGTGAAAGTGAATGTGAAGATGCTTGTGTGCTCACTTTGTGATCTAGTGAAGTGGTTGAGTTAGTCTGTGCATCAAGTGAAGGTGGGATGCTGCGCGGGTAACATGCTTAGCAAGTGAAGCTCACTAAGTGAGCTAGGTAAGTCCATTTATTTATTGTGTTACTTTGTAAGCACTTTATGAATGAAATTAGTCTATTATTAAATGTGTTGCTTGATGAAATTCACGATTTAGATAAAGGGATTCTACCAATGCGTTAGAATTTTTTGGGACAACGAGACTCTGCCAGATTACGACAATAGCATAAATTATTGTTCAGATTTGGATCTGGAGAAATTAAAATTATCCGAGGTCCAAATTTTCTACAATCAAGTGCTGCTCAAATTTCATTGTAGATCTTTTGGAACTATCTGAAATTTTCAAAGTTTGTTGTGTCCTTACATGCTCCAGGATATTGTTCAATGTTCCACATTTTAGTCTGGTAGCGTAGAATGTGTAATGATATATCTAGTTACGTGTGTCCACTAAATAACATAGGACAGAGTATGCACGATAATTGTATGGCTAGAAAGATTGTACTTTCCAGCCCAGAGGTAACGTGTACCCTTGAACCGTTATAAGCTTGATAGATTCTGCCTTCAACCAAAAAAATGTGCAATAATCTTTGAGTTTTGGAATATTATTTTTTTATTCTTTAAAAAAATGTTCATGCAATAGAAACAAGGTTTCCAACCTCTGAACATGCCTGCGATTATGGATTTTTTCAAAAGCCTTTACTTTTGTTGTTCTAGTTGGCATACCATGATCTCTGTCGTGTGGATATGGGCCTCGAAACATATTACAATATTAAAACGTTAGATCACTTGAACTCGACATGTGGGTAAAATAAACTAAGCGCTAGTGCCGGCATGTAACTAGAAAGATTTTGACACATGATGTGGATTGGTTGACATGTGATGAGAAAACAAAAAAATTACATTAAAAAACTAGCAAACCATGGCATAGAAAGAAAATGCCTACACAATCATGGTAAATCTTTCATTTTTCAGGTAAAAGGCCCAACGGAGGCTTGGGTTTGACGAATATTCGTCAACTAAATTACATCATTCTTGGCGGATTGCATCCAAATTTATATTTTATAATAGCTGCTGTGGACATGACTTCTTTTCATTTACCAATCAAAATGAAGTTCTCTAATTTTAAATATTTCAATGTTAATTTTGCCATATTCGTGCCCCCAATCTGCTCTTCGTGTAATTGATTAGGAATTATGCTATTAAAATGGTATGTTTCTATCGATCTTTGTTTTTTTTTTTTTTTTTTCGGAGGCATTCGGCGGTCATGAAGATTCATAAGCATAAGAACCGGTGGGTACTAAAAGCAAACAACCTATAAAATAATATTATTTAAACAAAAAAAACCAACATTAACTAACAGGCAGGTACTTGTTGGTCACAAAAATTGATTTGACATATTTGAGCAGGGCGAATATATATATATATATATATATATATATATATATATATATATATATATATATATATATATATATATATATATATATATATATATATATATATAGTAATATGCATATTCAGCTCAGCAAAAACTTAACCACCTATCTCATGAAAAGAAGTTCAAAGCCCCTCACCATTCTCCCAAACTCTAGTGTCTGTACCAGCGACAACAAAAGTGTACTCTTCAACTTTATATACTGCACCCCATGGTACTCATGAGAATTGAACTAAAAACTTGCCCCTTTATAAGTTTTGAACCTTACCAGGTATGCTATAGCTATTGAGATAGAGATGCATAAATATTAACTAGGATGATTGAAATGACAATTATATATATATATATATATATATATATATATATATATATATATATATATATATATATATATATATATATATATATATATTAAGGTATGGCCATGCTTATTTCTCTTGATAGGTGGCCTCCTTGGCAGTGTCAAAGCAAAGGCCCCTTGACATGAAAGTTCCCGCAGTTTGTGTGGTATTGACTTGATGCACTAAACGTGCACAGCAGTTTACGGTTAGCATTATATATATATATATATATATATATATATATATATATATATATATATATATATATATAGACTGGCCTCTAGCTAGCTACTACTATTTGTTCATCATCTTTGCCATCACCGTTTCACCTTGTGAATTCTCCTTCATCATCTTCGTCTTCTTGTTCAATATTTATATCTAGTGGTGGGTTCAAATACTTTTGTGGACCTGTTTCAGTTGATCTCAATCTCAATCCCAACGATGACATCTGCAGGCAAGATCCTTTTGTAGTTATTGGCTATCCTAAAGGAGGTGCCCCCACATAGCACCAGGACTTGTGTAGGTAAGCAAGCAAATCTGGCTATATACACAAACCTGTGCACAAATGCAATGTGGATAGGCACCTGTGCATGCTAAGTAGCCCCAAATGTAAGCTCCTGTACATGCCAAGTACCCCCAAATGTGGACCAGGGGCCCAATACAAGTGGGCCAAGGTACACTTGACTTTTTTAAAAAGGCTGTGCACCATGCACGCAACTAGCTTTTGGTAAGTGAATCACACTTTTATTTGGGTTTCAAGAACAAAACCTGCATTGTTTCTATGAAAATGTTATATATTAAGAATGGTGACTCTGACTTTTTATAGTCATCCTCACTTAAGCAGAGCCGTTCAATCTATCATGATAGACGGTTAAGAAAAAAACAATGAGAAAATGGTAATGGACTTTTTGTCATTTAGTATTAGTTTTCATCATTTTCTCCATGTTTTTCTCTCTACCACATATCTGCATTAGATGGATGACCTTGGTTAGATGGTTAGGTGACTATAAATAGCAGATCTCTCTCTCTCTCTCTCTCTCTCTCTCTCTCTCTCTCTCTCTATATATATATATATATATATATATATATATATATATATATATATATATATATATATATATATATATATATAACTTGGCAAAAAACAAGACCACTTGGGTAAGAGGGAGAGAACAAACCCATCAAAATTAATTATTAAAATATGTGCTTTCACAATCTCATAAATATGATCTTAAAGAATAATTTTGTGAGCAGCAAATATTTTTTCTTGCTTAAATAATGTTTTCTTAGTCATAAAAAAATGAACAACTCTTATAAAATCAAAATTTTGGTAATGGAAAGATTAATTTTAAAAAAGAAAATCTGGAACTAAAGCATGATTTGTATTAAAGTAGTGTTTATAAACACTCTAGATGGTTCATTTTTGTTTAAAACACTCTTTTACACAAATTTAATAGGCTTAGCTTTTACCACTTACCCAAATGGTCTGGTACCTACAAATCACTCACATATATATATATATATATATATATATATATATATATATATATATATATATATATATATATATATATAGGCTTAGCTTTAACCACTTACCCAATTGGTCTAGTACCTACAAATCACTCATATATATATATATATGTGTGTGTGTGTGTGTGTGTGTGTGTGAAACCACAACGATCCACCCCATGTAGTGGTATGGACACCTTCTTAGAAGGTAGTTGAAAAGTACAAATCAATTTTCTATGAATGCCAAAAGAAAAATCCTTGAATTTCGGCAGACAGTTAAACAAGACTAGAGACATTAATTAATCTACCCCACCCTCGCTGACTAAATGGATTGGGCAACACCTATTGAGCCCAAGGATCGATTTCTCGACATAGTCCAGACCAATAACCAACCAAGCCCCTCACTATGGTGGGTCAAGCACAAGGTTCGATCTTTGTTTAAACTGGTGCGTGAGAGAAAATAAGATCCAGTTATTAACTGGATTCGGGTGTCTTAGATAGTTAATAACCTAAGTCTAGATTTGATCAGAGTGAAATTCTGAGCCATTTTACAGTAAATATAGAATTTTAAGTTACTTGAACCCAAGTTTGAAATGATCGACCTCCAAGTACGTAATGCAAAATCAACTCCAACGTACAACCAATTCGAACCCAATTAGGCTGGACTCAAGAAAACTCGACAGAACCCCTCCTCTCTTCTCCTGTTCCATCCTAGCCTGCCTGAGTCATTTCATTTGTATCCTCTACCTTAATGCTAAAAACAATTAAAGAGTCTCGCTAATTCGCTATGCAAGAAGAGGGTACTTAATAGTTCTGCACCCAAAACAGTTAATCTTAGAGTCGGGTTCTTTGGCAATGAGAACAAATTTGTAAACTCTTCTATAAATACGTCTTAAAAGATTAGAATAAATTCATGGAACACATTTGTTAGAATGTCTCACGAGTCTGCCCAAAGATTCTTTTGTCATATTCATGGATTTCAGGATTTTTATGGATCATTTGATATAATTGTTCACATTTCTCTTCAAACAAAAAAACTCTGCCCTCCGAGAAAAGGATAAAAAGGACTCAGCTACATAAGGAAGAAGAAGCACAAATCAAGCATACAAATCAAGCATACACACATAGGAACTCGAAAGTTTTGCACTCAGTACAGAAGTTCATAGTTTAGGTAGTTCAGCAGAAAATGGAAAAATGAAACGAAAATTTAAACATTCCAAAACCAATCCAAGTATTGAAAATAGACTTATATTTTTTTACCTACCCACTGCACCATGTTAGGACCTAGTTTTTAGGCTGACCCGGCAGCCAAACGAACAGTTAAATCCCTATTTAGCTATTGCATAAGGAGTTTGATTCAGCATCTGATATATGTATATACGCCAAATTTTCCTAACGTTTTCGTGCTTGTGGATTCAGATTTTAACAGACCAAGATTTACAGAAAGGTTGGACGACATTAGCTCTGTTCAAGGGATTTCAGAATTAAATGTCAGAATCCAAAACAGGAGGACTTAGACGCCGATCCCTGGTCTTCCTCATGGCACGTAAGCATATCATAAATCTGAATTCTCCCAATGCGCCTCTCCTGGTTCAACACTTCATTGTGCAAATCGTAATAATTTCTGCTTTTCCTACATCACGTACGGTTTCTCTGGACAGGGTTCTATTATGAGCATATTTCACTTTATCATAGGCCTACTGCAAAGATGAATGGCAGAAATATCACTGTAGATTCCTCAACATATAGCCATGAGGGTCTTAGTGTGAACAACAAAATCAAGGAGACAACTAGCCACGCTTAATAAGTTGAGCTGCTTATATCGAATTTTATAGGCAAGTGGAGAGAAAAAAATCAACTCAAATAACTGTACTTAGCTCCTTCACTAGTCGCCCCACTAGCCAGTGCCCTCTTTAGGGCAGTTTACTCAGCCAAAATCTTTTCGAGCTGGGCCTTCCCCAATGGGCGCTCTTCGTGCCGCTGCCCAACGGAAATCGTTAGCCAAGTCTTGGATGGCCTTCTCAGAGGCATCCATTCTTGCTCCCAAGGCGCCACTGATCCGAAGACTCGATTGATCTTCGCTGGTTGATGAGTATTTCACAGGAGGCCGCTTGGATTACTACATGGGGCTAAAAAATGGCTGCCCACAAGATTTTCTGCTGTTACTCAATGTTTCCACAGAACTTATTGACTTAAAATAATACTTGGTTATTCGGGTTCCTTTTTTTTTTTTTTTTTTTAAACGGGGAAGGAATGGTAAGGCATGCAGCTGACGTTAGGATAAGAACGCGACGTAGTTCGTGTGATGTGTGTAGTTCATGCTTGTTTTTCCCAATCGCACTTCTGCTTCCAAAAGTATTGGAATTTCATATTTCGTATTATCCATTGCAGGGAGGTATACAACAACAGATATGGATTTGCCAATTATGGCATCAAACATCTTAAATCGGCACACTTTTCAAAGATTTTCAAAATGACCAGAAATAATCATTAAAATTTTCATACCAGCGCTTCGGAGCTTTCAGACATTGTGGAAATAAGCATACTCCTTTATAAAAAATTTTAAGGTTAATGCTCCATAGCATTTTATAAATTTCTCGAAATGGTTATTAAAATATTTCAACTGTTGCAAATTTTTTTCCTTGTGCCTAACAAACAAACTACAAATATTCTAGGCATTAAAGTCTTCTTCCACCAAACACTACTTGAATTCCGAATAGGAAATAATAAGTTTCTTCCACTGACTCTAAAATTATTAATTCTGAAATTAAAATCCTAGAACATTGAAAATCCTGAGGCCGTCAAGCGCCACCTTAAGAAAATGAAAATCATCATGTAGAAGAGGACCTAAAAACTAAGCATTAGAACCTAGTTGCCTGGGCTTAGACTGGAGGTATGTCTTTCTGCATTGAGGAAATAAAACCTTGATGTCGATTAAAAACATGCATGCAGAAACCTTGAGAAAGGCAGAGATGGAAGAAAAGTCTGTGATCGACCACTCACAACCCAGCAACTTTTCAACCTTTACTTTTGCAGGAGCTGAGTCTGGTTACCGCATCAAAATATTAGTTAGCTTCATCTATATTAATATACTCAGTCAAAGGATAAGCTCTCTATGATTGATTTCAAAGTCTCTGAATTCTTTATAAAACTCTGCCAATATCGAGATTAATCTAACCATCATCAGCAGATGCACAAGTCCATTTGGAATATATATATGGTCCCCTAAACATATTACGATATCAAAACGTTACGTCACCTGAACTCCACTTGTAGTGAAATAACGAGCTAATGCCTGTAGCTAGAATATTCTGATGTGATGGTTTGGTGGACGTGATAAAAAAATTAAAAAATAAGTTAAAAAACTACCAAACCATGCCATAGAATGAAAATGCCTACATCAAACCATGTATTCATTCATAGCAGCAGCAAGATTTCTATATATTTTTTTAAGAATTAGCACATTGACAAGTCAACTAGATATCACAAAAAACATATCTTGAAAGGGTTCTTTTTCGAGAGCAAGTTCAGTACGCTACTACCGTGCATGCAACACGCAAACGCAGGATGCGAACCCTACTACCAATATGCATATTTACTTTTATGCTCAAACATTATATATTTATGTGGGCGAGATAAGAAATAGGTATAAAAGAACATATAAATATGAGAGATAACATTTATGAGATAACAAAAGATTTATGAGATAACGGAAAGATGCATGAGATAACGTTAAGGATAAGTATGAGATAATGTTAACACATGATTTATGAGATAATAAGGTAACAAACAAATGTATGAGATAATATAATAAGATAATATGTGAATGTATGAGATAATGTTAAATAAAGTATGAGATAATGTTTATGAGATAATAAATTTAAGGTCACTATTGCATTTTTAAGTTTCCAAAGATAATATAAGAGTCGACCTGCATCATCATAAATCATTTTCTTTTTCAATAGAGAAACCCAAGTGATGCTTGAGTTTGACAAATTAATATTCTGCTGGGGTGTGATCAAAGAACTAAATTATGCAATTCTTAGCATATTGAATTCCATCTTTAATTTTATAATAGTTGTTGTGTCAATTAATATGAGATGATGAAAGATCTATTATTTCTTCTTATTTTCCTCCCAATTGTGTATGTCAATGGGTTGGATGACTCTCATACGTAAGTTGGTTCAATCAATTCTCTTTTGAATATATATATATATATATATATATATATATATATATATATATATATATATATATATATATATATATATATATATATATATATATATATATATATATTAAATGGTGACTCTAGTTTTTTAGAGTCACCTAACCATATGTTCTGTACCGTCCAATCCAACATGATGGACAACTAGGAGAAAAATAATGAGAAAAATATAATTGGTATTTTTTGTTATCTAATATTAGTTTATACATTTTTTTCATTATTTTTCTCTCGACCATTAATCTGCTTTAAATGAATAACCTTGGTTAAATGGTTGAGTGACTCTAAATAACTGGAGTCATCGTTCACTCATTATATACATAAGAAAATAGGTAGTTTGGATGAAAATTGTACGTATGAGCTATTGATTTTAACAAGTTCATATGTTTGAGAATAAATTGAAGAAAATAGAAACCAAGTTAATTAATACATTCAAGCGGCCAAAATGCCGCCCATAAGAGGGGATAAATATGCCTCGTTAGTTGAGATCTATGACCTTTTTTAAAAGGTATTCTTGTTTTTAAAAATACAACTTAGTTTTTCTTTTTTTTTGTTCAACTTAATCAAAATAATCTAATCTCATTATAATTAACAGCTTTGCAGGATTCCCATTTAATTTGGTATATAAGAGAACCTCGATCATCAGATCATATGCAAAAAATAATCACCCAAATCCGGCTCACGTATTGATCTAGTTGATCGAATGGAGTACTCGGTAGTCCGGTTGTGTTGATAGATCCAATGATAAAGAAACTAATTTATAATCGATGCCCTCGCATTTTGCTCGGACCATGTTAAGGTAACAAGATTTTGATCCATTATCAGCGATACTCGTTGGCATGCAGTGCTTCAACAATGTTCCATGAAAAACAAAAAATCACATGCTTCTAAGCACTGATTGACTTCATAGCGTCTAGGTAAAAGGCGTTGGTTTTTCTATTAGAAAACTGATGAGTGTTGTTAGGCGCAATAAGAAAACAAGTAAACTGTATTCTTTATTGTAGCCAATTCTTACTTTGTTGAAGTCATGTTTCCAAACATTTCTCCCTTTTTATTTCTTAATCCTTAACGGAAACATGTTCAAGCATGACCTCAAGAAGTGAGGCCGGGTCCTGCTTACTTCTCCTCCTGTGGATAGGTCGCCTCCCTTGGAATATCAAACTTCCAGGCAAGGGCCCGTAGTTCTTTTGGTATATTTGACTTCATTCACCAAATGTGCAACATGGTTTAACTCTACGTCTATATAAATGCACAATGTTTGGGGGAAAGCTTTATCCCTTGGATTTTCTTGCCTTTCTGCAGAGGATGAGATGGTAACATGACTAAACTGACTATTTTCACACATCGTTATGGTTAGAGAGGCAGCGGCTGGGTAGAAGGATTTTACTTTAACATTAACAAGGTCATACTTAATTGCAACCAAACTACCTATTTATTGACAAACTGACTATTTTTGGTATACTGATTAAGGGGCACTGTTGTAAAACTTTTCATTTTTTATGGGACACAACGTATATATAAATAATTATAAGACATCTATATAAAACTAAAGAAAATTTTGTTGCTTGCGTGGGCAACTGTCCACACCAACCTGTATGTAGCTGTGTATTAGTCATAACTTGTTCACGGCAACCAACACCAGCCTATATGTAGCTGTGTATTGGTCATAACTTGTTCACGGCAGCCAGCCAAAGGTAAGGTATTGGAAGAGGGTGGAGTTAACAGGTATTATCATGTGTGCTCGCTCTGTTTCATATCTCTAGTTGTTATTATCACCAGTCATCATCTTCATCACCTTTGCAGTCATGAATTCTTTCTTGCGCCCGCAGCGTTTGTGGTATCGACTTAAACGTGCAAAGCAGTTTACGGTTAGCTTTACTTGTATATATATACATGCAGAAAACACAACACAGACGCTGTGGTGGGATAGACAGCAGCTGGCTATAAGGGATTTTACGCTCGCAAATATTGAACAGGGATCATTACTTGTTCACTGCAACCATGCATAACAACCAAGCGCAAGGGGTGGAGTTAACAGGTACCATCATCTGTCTGCGCACTCTATTCCGCATCACTGGCCTCTAGCTAGCTACTACTATATCTTCATCACCTTTGCCATCACAATTTTACCTTGTGAATTTCTCTTCCATCTTCTTCTTCTTGTTCAATATCTCTAGCTGGTGGTGGGTTCAAATACTTTTGCTTGGACCTGTTTTGCAGTTGATGCCAATTTCAATCGCAACGATAACATCTGCAGGCAAGATCCTTCTGTGGTTATTGACTATCCTGAAGGAGGTGCCCCACACAGCACCACGACTTGTGTAGGTAAGTGAGCAAATTTGGTTTTATGCATAGACCTGTGCACAAATGCATTGTAATTGTGCACATAACTAGCTTTTGATAAGTGAATCACACTTTTATTTGGTTTTCAAGAACAAAACATGCATTGTTTCTATGAAAATGTCAATATATATATATATATATATATGTATATTGACATTTTCATAGAAACAATGGGGTAAGGGATAAAAGTCATGCCTTTTATAAACACTAATTTAATATGAATCATGCTGTGTGTGTTTTTGAAACTACACCGATCCACCTGTTGTAGTGGCATAGACACTTTCTTAGAAGGTAGTTTTAAAGTACAAATCAATTTCTTTGAGTGCCGAAAGAAAAATCCTTGAATTTCAGCACATAATTAAACAAGATTAGAAACATTAATTAATCTCCCTCAATTATGGATGATAAGTTTTCATAATTAAACAATCTACCATCTTGAGTCCGTAACATAGCCCGCTCCCTTGCTGACCAGCTCCATTAAGCAAATGCATTGGGCAACACCCATGTCCAAGGACCGATTTCTCGCATAGTCCAGACCAGTAACCAGCCCGTCACTATCGCCGGTCAAGCCCGAGGTTGGAACTTAGTTTAAACTGGTGTGTGAGAGATATATAATAAGATCCAGTTATTAACTGGATTTGGGTGTCTTACATAGTTAAAAACCTAAGTCTAGATTTGATCAGAGTGAAATTCTGAGCCATTTTACAGCAAATATAGGATTTTAAGTCACTTGAACCCAAGTTTGAAATAATCGAGCTCCAAGTACTGAAAAATCAACTCCAACGTACAATCAATTCGGACCCAATTAGGCTGGACTCAACAAAACTCGACGGAACCCCTCCTCTCTTCTCCTCTTCCATCCCAGCCTGCATGGGTAATTTCACTTGTATCCTCTACATTAATGCTAGAAACAATTTAAGAGTCTCCTTAATTCGCCATGCAAGAAAGGGGTACTCAATTGTTCTGTACCCAAACAGCTGAAACAAGACATGCAAAACATGCGACTTTTAGGATCAAGCTGCTTGGCAATGAAAACAATTTGTAATCTGTTTTATAAAAATGTCTTAAAAATTGAGACAAATTCATAAAACACATTTGTTCTGTCCAGAGATTTGTTGGGCATGTTCATTGAACAATTACAAGCTGTTTCTTTTGTCAAACTAGTCTTTAAGTTGACAATCCTACATAAACATGGCCCCTGTCGGCCTTGGAAAAATTAGAAAAAATTAGAAACCCAACTGGCATAAGCAAAATAATCATGTCATGGCATGGAAAGGACAGTTATAAGGAAATACGTTAGCTGTTGTAGTAATATGAAAGAATTTCTGGATATTGATAGATCATTTGGTAGATCTCATCAGATTTAGAATAAAAAACTGAGTCCTCTGAGAAAGGGAAAAAAAGGCCTTAGCCACATAAACAGGAGAAGAAACATAGATTAGATATCTAGACCTTGTAATGATTTGTTTTGTAAATCGGTTTTAATTAATTAAAAATAAAACATACATAGGAAGTCGAATGTTTTGCAGTCAGTGCAGAAGTTTATAGTTTAGGTAGTTCAGCAGCAAAAAGAAAAGGAAATAAAATTAAAAAATTCCAAAACCAATCCAAGTTTTGAAATTAGACTCAGTTTTTTAGGCTGACCCGGCAGCCAAACGAACAGGTAAAATCCCTATTTAGCTATTGCATATGGAGTTTGATTAATCATCTGATATGTGTATATGTGTCCAAGTGATGTACCTAATGGTTTCGAGCTTGTGCATTCAGCTGTTAACCGACCAAGGTTTACAGAGAGGTTCCTTATTCAAGGGTTTCCTGAATCAATCACTGTTTCTATCAGGAGGAGGATGACAATGACGCTGTTCCGTCGTCTTCCAGTTGTAACGTAATCATCATTAATCTGAATTCTTCCAATGCACCTCTCCTGTTTCAACACTTCATTTTGCAAATTGTAATAATTTACGCTTTTCCTCCATCACGTAGGTATCGTCTGGACAGGGTTATTCAAGAAGGAGAAGATGAAAAAACAATGTCACTGGATTACAGAAGGTAGAGGTTTTAAACAAAGCACATATCATGAGCATATTTCACTTATACAGCAAGATGAATGGCAGATATATCATTGTAGGTTTCTCAATATATAGCCACAAGGGTCTTAGTGTGAAAAGCAAAATCGAGGAGATAACTAGCCACGCTGAATAAGTTAGCGTCAATTTGTATTAAATTTTGTAGGCAACTGCGGAGAAAAAAAATCACCTCTGTATTTAGCTGGATAAGCTTGGTTGATGAGAAACCAAACAATTCACGTTGTGCATGAGTATTTCACAGGAGGCCGGTTGGATTACTGTATGGGCTTAAAAACTGAGTACCGACGACAATTTCTGCATATTGCTCACCTGTTTCCTCAGAACTTATTGACTTGAAATAATACTTGGTTGATGCTTTTTTTGAACAGGGGAGGAGCGGCAGGCAATGCAGGTGAGGTTAGGATAAGAATGCGACTCCATAGGGGCGATGTGTGTAAAACTTCACGCTTGTTTTTCTTAATTGCACTTCTGCTTTCGAAAGTATTGGAACTCAATATTTCGTATTATCCATTGCAGGGAGGTGAAGCACAAGGGCCGCGTCCATTGCAGGGAGGTGTAGCACAAGGGCCGCGTCCATTGCAGGGAGGTGTAGCACAACGGCCGCGTCCTTTGCAGGGAGGTGTGGCACAACGGCCGCGTCCTTTGCAGGGAGGTGTAGCACAACGGCCGCGTCCTGGTCCACAGAACAACAATCGTGCAAGAAGTTACTGGGGTTACACTACGCCATTGCAGGGAGGTGTATCACAACAGCGGCGTTCTGGTGCAGAGTCCAGCGGTCGTGCAACAAGTTACTGGGGTTACAGTTCGCCATGGCAGGGAGGTGTACCACAACAGCGGCTTTCTGGTGCACAGTCCAAAAGTCGTGCAACAAGTTACAGTACGCCATTGCAGAGAGGTGTAAAGGAAGCACAGTCCAGCAGTCCTGCAACAAGTTACACGGGTTCGAGTTACACGTCAGGTTCCGGTACGCCAAAGCCGGGAGTTGTTAAACAACTGAAACTTTCACATGCACAGTCAACTTACTCGAGTTGCAGTACGGGTCATGTGGGTAGTCCGGGTAAGGGTACGGGTGCGGAACGGTCTAGCAGTGATGGTGCGGATAAAAGCGGGGGTACGCGTGGTGCAGGTAAGGAGACGGGTGCGGCACCGTTTAGCAGTGGTGGTGCGTGTAAGGGTGCGGCAAAGTAAGTTGGACGGGTGGTGCGCATAAGAGTGTGGGTGTGGCGACTCCCACCAGCCGTTGTGCGGGGAAGAGTGCGGGTGCGTTGCGTTCCGTCACCGACTCTTTACCAGTGGTTCTCTTTTGTGTTGTCGGTGAGCTCGTCGTGGGTCCCACCATTGGCCGAAAGCTGACGTTGTGTCTTAAGCGAGCGTCTCGAGTGTGGAGTGGTGCATGCGTGCGTTTGGGGATTTCTTTGGTAAATTCTTTTTGTGGCTCTTTCGATGTTGTAAGCATTTTTTTAATCAATAATGGTCAAGTGCATTTCGATGTAGAGTGGTTAAGTCCACTTTCTGAGCTACTTTGATTTCATCTTTGAGATTTGGTTAGTGAAGCTCTAATAAAGTTTTTATTTAAAATTATTTGGGGTATTGGGACTCCGCTGGATTTTCTCCCCATAAATTATGTGTTATTTGAATTTGAATATGGGAGTTTGAATTTAAGAACATCCAAGGTCCAAATTTCTTACAGGGTGTTACGGCATGTATTCAGGGCAAAACGAAATTAAAAAATATGAGCATCCCGATGCGGCAAGGATATATATATATAATTAGGGGTGGGCATCCGGTTAAGACCCGGCCCGTCGGGCCTGAAGCCCAGCCCGGGCCCGGCCCGATAATATTGTCGGGCCAGGTACTGGGCCTGACTACCAAAAATCAGGCCCAGCCCGGCCCATTTGGTGGGCCGGGCCGGTCTACTCGTGCCGCCGTGCGAAGACAGAGACGGTAAGAGGGAGGGAGAAGACCGGCCCGGCGGAGGCCAGGCCCAGCATCCTGATCCAACCGCCCCTCCCCTCCACCTTGGTGTGCCGGTCCCGGCTGGGTCCCCGTCGTCGTTGGTGGTGGTAGCCGCTGCCATGTTTTCCAGATGGGTCGTCGCACCCCATCTCCCCTTATCTTCCTCGTTGGCCTTTCTTCTGTGCCTTTTTCCTGTCACCCGTGCCTACGGCTCGAGAGAAGAGGGACCCTCTGTGATTTTTGTTGTATGGGTCGAGACGGGAACAGGGAGGGAGACAGGAAGGAGGGAAGGGGGAAGGAGAGACCAGAAGGGGGAAGGGGGAGGGAGACGGGAAGGGAGAGGGCCGAGGGGGAGCGGCGGAGAGGGAGATAGAGGACAGGAGGTGGAGGAGGGGGAGACTACGGGCCGAGCCGGTCTATCTGGCCCGGGCCCACTGCCGGGCCGAACTATCAGCCCAGGCCCAGCCCGGGCCAGGTTTTCCCCGGCCCAGGCCTGGGCCCAATCTGGCCGGCCCGGCCGGACGCCCAGGCCTAGATATAATGTCTAAACTTTTGACGTTGGTGTAAGAATATTTATTTGAAATAAAGAGAAAATGGTAGCCTCTGAATTGAGAAAATTGGTGCATATTTTAGTAATTTTTAAAGAAAAAAAGGAAAACAGGAATGCAAAATAGTAGTATGGCAAAATTTAGGCATGCTTTTTTTTATTTTATAATATGGTTTACTAACACGAAATGAGTACTTTTAAAGGTACTCCCTTTATGAAATCTAATAAACCTGTGATAAGTCTTTAACACTCGAAATAAAGCTAAGTTGGCTTCCTTGAGGCCCAAAAGTTGATACTGCAGTCTGCCAATGATATAATTCAGAAGGCAAAACTTACCTGTGTAGGAGAGGTTTCTGCTCTTCCAAGTAGCCAGGCGACTGTTGGCTTTTCTTCCAACCAATAATTTCCTTGGCCATTGAGGTCAGGACAAGCGTTTCATTATAAGATTGCTCCTAACGTTTCACCTGAAATTTGACCACTGGTGCTGAACTTATGGCGTCCAAATGTTCAGTCCCATGACAGTTTCAGTGTTCTGGCACCCTATGTTCCTCATTACCCAAAAACATGTAGTCAGCTCGACTCATAACACCTCACATGTGCGGATGACTATATGTTTTCATTGGAAACAGTCACGTATTTAAGATTTTAAGACATGGTATCACGTTCTGTGATAATCAGGTAATATAATCTCTAAGATTTTTAGTGAATATTAATGACAAAAGGTACCTTGTGTCTTGCTTGATACTAAGTCAGGCTCGAACCACAGAGAAGCCCTAGTTATCTAACCAGGGGCGAAGCCAAGGAGGTCTGGCATGGAACACGGCTCCACCTTGAGCTTTTGAAAATTTAAATTTTACCGCTCTGCCTGCGTGATTTGTTGAATAAAGCTCTAGGTCGGCCTGTATATGAAGGTTTAATGTGTGAATCATTTGATCTTTTGAGACAATGTGAAGTAAACCAAGCTTTTCGTGATTTAACGTCCACAAAGATGTCATTCGATATTCTACATTTTCATATGGTGGCCTAGAATATGCAACGATGTATGTAGTTATCTGTTATGTTCAATAAACAATGATAGGGAAAATATACAGGATAAATATGTAGCTTGAAGAATTCTGCAAGTGTTGCACAAACATGTGCTTGACCATTGCTAACTTAACCGAAGCTGCCATCAATTACAAAAAGATTTTACCCATCCAATCTTGAGGAGTGACCTTGTAGTCTATACATTACTTCATCAAGGAGTTTCCGTTTGGGATGGGATGACATTGGTTAGCTAAACTTAAAAGCTAATGAATAGAGGATATAGAGGACCATATTGACCACGAAATGAAACAAAACTGACCATGTAGGAACTCACAGTACAACTAGCTCCAAAACCAGCACGTTTCACCTTTCTTTTGCCAAAATTATTTCTTCCCAAGAGCAATTTTGGAAAGAGAGAATACGAGTATATGAGAGTTTAGAGCTTGATGAGTGTGTGTCACTTCCAGAGGGAAAAGGAATGCGTAGGGGAGTATGAGTGCGTCGACCGTGCGTAAGAGAATCATGCGCTATTAGGCACAGCTGCAGCTTGTCCTTCTTCAATATGCCTTTGCTTTGTGTTGCATCAAATATAATACTCCTCTCTACATGTCTATGCCCCATGTGCATGTTTAGACATTACAATTGTTAAACGGTTAACTTTTTGGCTTTAAAATTCGTGGTCTTCAGAAAATATCTAAAAGATTGACCACAGAAATGCCAAATGCAAGTTCGAGGTGGAGGGTACACATATAGGAAATTCCACATGCCAATACAGATTGATAAAGGATCGCGAATGGAAACATGGTCAGTGCAAGGAACTGGGTCAACGAGTCATTATCAAATGCAGTAAGAAACATAAACTTCATCCCTTATAATGCCTGATGATGGTCATGAATGTAATGTTGGCTCCATGGAACAGTGAGCATAATTTGATTATGCAGTTGGGGTACGATATGTGCAATTTTCTAAATGCGTAATTAACAAGTTATGAAGAAACCACGAAGGCCTTAGAAGAGCCACCACAAATAAATTATGTTAAAACCTCTCAGTCTGGCCTCCGAAACATGCACCTTCTCAACAATAAATAAGAGCATATGACATAAGTCCTGCCGGAAAAAAGAAGCATGGTGCCAAATGACATTATAGAGATCTTTACAACACTTGCCTGAGCTCGGACTTGCCAACGAGAATTCCGCTGAAGCTGGACATCATCTTCACAGTTTCCAGGATAGAAAGTTGATCTACTTAGTAGAAGATAGGAAAACAATAAGCTGAACCAATATACCAAGGTCGAGTTTTGGGTCCACTAGAACCTGGACCGATTGTATGAGTATGGAAGACAAAAGTACTTATCCCACTGTCTCTTATCTTCATCAACGCTTACCTCAATAGTCACTGGTTCAAATCAGTTCTCTTCTGCACTGAAAAGTCAGTGATCACGTTAACATATTTGCAAAGTGCATGCATAATAGGCACTGCAACTGCAAAAAGAATTACACCTTGCAGAATGACTAACATGATGCATGTGCAGACACTTAAACACCTCACATTTCACCCACGATTCTTAATAACGTTTCCAAAATCCGGTCTTATACTTCATCTTTGAGCCCAGTGGGAGAAATTATCTAAGCTGGATGTTTCAAATAAATGGTTTTTTCCCCATGTCTTGAGCTGTATCCACGTGCCATGACTTCTACAGAGCTCTCATCTCCCACAAAGAAATTCTTGAACACCACTATCCAAAGCAATTAAGCTACCTCCTGGTATCCTCTCCACCCCAGAAATCTGCATATCCTTTCTTACTCTGTAAACGTCCTCCCACAACATAGCATCAGCATATATATTAGAGCAAGTCACATAAGTTGCACCAACAACACTTCCTGTTTCTTGAATATATTTCGCAACTTCCTCAGCTATCTTAAACTGCCCATGAATTTTGCATGAGTTTAACAGTGACCCCAACACGGAGGCACTAGGCTTCATGGGCATCTTTTGCACCATTTTTTGTGCTTCTTGTACTAATCCTGCTCGTCCCAGAAGATCAACCATGCAACCATAGTGCTCAACTGTTGGCTCAATCCCGTAAGATTCTCTCATCAGATGGAAGTAGTGATACCCTTGCTCGACCAAACCAGCATGACTACAAGCGGACAAAACTGTAATGAACGTGATTTCATCTGGTCTAACCATGGATTCCCTTTGCATCTCAGCAAAAAATTTGAGAGCTTGCTGGTTGCAGCCATTCAGTCCAAGTCCTGATATAATTGCTGTCCATGACATGGCATTCTTTGTTGGCATCCTGTTGAAAACGTCAATTGCATCTGCTACATTTCCACACTTGCAATACATGTCTATGAGAGCAGTGTTCAAGTATAGGTCAGATATTTTGTTTCTATCCATGTAAAAATGCACCCATCTGCCAAGATCCAAGGCAGCCAGAGCAGAACACAATTTAAGCAAATTGATCAAAGTGACTGCGTCAGGTTTTGCATTGCTTAACTGCATTTGCTGGAAAGCCTGTATAGCTTCATCGAATCTGCTAGAGCGAACATATCCCCCAATTAAGGAAGCCCACGAAATCTGATCTCTTTCTTTCATTTCATCAAACAATTTCTTAGCTGACTCCATATCTTTACATTTTGCGTACATATCAACCAGTGCATTCTGCAAATTCTTATGCAGTACAATATTCTGCCTGCGCATATAATCCAAAACCATGTTACCCATCTCAATATCCCTCAGTTGGGTGCAACATGAAACCACCGATAACATGGTAATTTCATTAGGCACCAAGCCACAATCTTTCATCGCGTCAAAAAGGATTAATCCATCATTTGGTTGTCCATTCCGTGCGTAGCCAGAAATCATCGCATTCCATGATGCAACATTCCTCACAGACATTTTATCAAACAGTTGTCGAGCAATATCGACTTTTCCGCATTTTGAGTACATATTTACAAGAGCAGTTTCTAAAACCAGATTGTACTCAATTTTCTGCAATTCTATCATGCCGTGAACCCATTTTCCGAGATCCAATCTCCGTAGCTGAGAACAGACCCCCAAAAGCGTGACCATGGTAATCTGATTAGGAGCAGAAATCTTGTCACATTTCATCATTTTATACAATTCAAAAGCATACAAAGGACGATTGCTATGGGCATACGACAGCATCATGGTGTTCCAAGATACCGAATCTCTAAAACTAGAAGAATTGAACAGCTTCTCACATCTATCAACTTCACCAGTCGCAGCATACATGTTCATCAACGTGTTATGAACAAAACCATCACCATCAAACCCTGTCTTTATCACAAATCCGTGTATTTGAATGCCTTCCGTCAATGCAAATAAACGAGCACAAGACTTCAATACAAATGGGTATGTGAAGTTATCCGGTTTCAAGGCACTACCAACCATCTCCTTGAAGAAAAAGA
Organism: Nymphaea thermarum; assembly: GCA_011799765.1. Taxonomy (NCBI): domain Eukaryota; kingdom Viridiplantae; phylum Streptophyta; class Magnoliopsida; order Nymphaeales; family Nymphaeaceae; genus Nymphaea; species Nymphaea thermarum. The sequence continues at coordinate 120,091 of JAANDH010000164.1, read as the reverse complement.
TGGTTTTGGAGGGGTTTCGGCTTTCTGAATACCCTCTCATAACAACATTGTAGAGGTAGAGACTCGGATTAGGAACCTGACGGAGGATCCCAACGGCGTGCTCGTGATACGCTACGCCGCAATTGATGTATAGCTGAGCGATAAGGGTGGCCATGTTTAGGGGTTGAGGATGAGGAGATAGGATGAAATGGGCATGAATTTGTTTCAGTTCGGCGATTCCCTGGCATCTCTTCAATAACCGCTGGAATTTCGACGCTTCTCCGGCCATTTTCCGGCCAGTGCTCTGGTAGACTTGTTATCATGTCGGGAGATTCTCAGTTTGGAAGCCGGAATTTCGAGCGAAGTGAACAATCCGTATCTCCGTCACCGATACCGCGGATGCTCTCCAATCCAACGTATTTCAGAGCGAAAAACACACCCTCCGTTCATCCCAGCTACTGTGGGCATTAATCGAACATAAAGACTTCAGAGAGGACGAAGGACGATTAAAGAACAAATGGCAACAAAAGATGACTTGGGAGCTAATGAAACAAGATATTCAGAAGTGCAAGTTCTTTTGCTATGTCGATTGAAGAACAACTTTCGGAAATATGAACTGCAAGGAGCAAAATAAAATTATCTGAAAATTGTGACACAGATTGGCCCCTCTTTTAAATGCCCCCTCACTTTTGTGCTGCAGGTGCCACCGATTCCCATGATAAGATACGGGGGATTTTCCCACGAAAGCTAAAGCAAAAAATGTCGACAGCCTTCTCCTTTGGGCCCTGTGCTCTCTTCATGAAATTTTTGCAGCGGCACGAATGCACACCTCTGCCGTGGCTCCTCTTTCATTTGACGTGCTTCACCTCCTCTGTTTTGTAACAGTGTTCACGACCGAAGAGTACTTTAGCGGCGGTATCTCCCCTCCTCGTTCTTTTTTTTACAGCTCGGATTAAGTTTTTAAACCTTTTCATTTTCCCTTAACTTCTTCTGCCTATCTTCTGGATAGCGTCATCATCATTAAGGAGGAATATGTTTAGATGAAATTGATCACATATAACCAAGGATAAATCCACAATGCTGTAGGAAAAACCCATAGCTAAGAGGTAGATGGTGAACTTGTCAAATTACATCGTCGAATATCTAGAAAGACCATACAGAGCAGGTTTAACCTTGCAAACATGTTGGGATTTTGAGTTGCATGGCATCAAGTTGGATGGTCGATAAAAATTGGCTATGGAAGTTTTGCATGAAGGAAAACATTCTTGCTGTGCGGTTGCTTAATATACCAATATTTGTGGGGTAATACCATTGTCATGACCACTCTACTGGTTATGAGTCTAACAAATGGAAGGAAGGTTATTATCAAGTAATCAACTCTAAAGAGTCGAGAATATGCACAAGCAACAAAACAGACTTTTAGACATTCCAAACTCCCGTGAATAGTGACCCATTTGCAAGAAAGGATGCTCATGTCATCTTTTTTTGAGGACTAGATCCCATGTCCGGGTGAAATGCACACTAATTTCCTCGTGCATTGCTGATGTCCGCCTTGAACCATCTAGCCTAGGCTCTATCAACTGGGGAAAGTTTTTCGGTGATAACAAGTACCTAGAGATATATATCAGAAGCAATAATAGTAAATAAGTAACAAGAAATGGTTTATAAAAAAAGGATCCCCTGCCTTTTCTAGGGTCTTTGAGTTTAGTCAATCAACATAAAGTTAATTAATCAGTTTCCATGGAACCATTGAAAAGGTTGTCTTTTGATTGGTATATAAGGGGCCATCTCACATTAGAAACAAGGCGCAATTGTTCCGTTAATCTGGGTCAGAATTGGGATAATCCGGGTCAGAATTGGGATAGAGTCATAAAACACTTGAACAAGTGTCTCATTAATCTATTTCAATTTCACATGCTTTTGCCAATGCCAACAACCCTTTAAAAGTGACAAGGTTGCTTTGACTATAGAAACGTGCATGAGTTTTCAAAGCCTTTTTCTTTACTTGGTCATGCCAATACTTAGTGAAAAATCATTGCAATTTTTTTTTTGTGAGCAGGATGTGACCCACCACCCAATCGTGCATCTCTTAAGGTACAAGACCTGCTTTGGTGCTTCGAGGTGCCGTCCATGCTGTGATTCAACTTGTTTGTCGGTGGCCCTTTGATTGCAACACAAAGAGTTGGCACTCAAGGGATTCAAAATGAAAACTGGTCGCCTGCCAGTCCCGCTCTATCTCATTGTACCGACCTTTTTGGGGATGAAAAATCGCGCAAAGAAGTTATTGGTGGAGGAAAATGAGCTTTGCGCTTGGCGCAAAGAATTTACAAAACCAGCTAGGTAGACACTTTATTGTGTTTCTAAGGCGAAGATAGATGCCTCCGAGTGAAAAATATACATCATCATCCTCACCTTGCTCTGTTTTGTGCTAAGTGGAGGACACCTGTTGACAGAAAGCACCTTCTCATTTCACCGCTCGCTGTAATGTTTATTTGTTGGTTCAATGTTCATTAGGAATATCAAGTTCAATTACCATCAACCAGGAAAGCATAATTGCAAAGTCCTTGAACACAGGCAACACTGACAATCCCCGTAAGCGGATTTCCACTAAGCAGCATATTCAGGATGATCTTGTTGGGCCCTATAGGTGAAAAAAACTTGGGTAGGGCTATGCGGGTATATGAAGAATGAAACAAAATATTTACGTTGTTCTGCAACTGCCTAAATCCACGGAAGGAAAACTTTTAATTTCTTATTGCGTTTCATTGAATACAAGCTGTTCTTGTAATATCAGTTCCAATGATAGAGACTTCTTGAACTCTCATACTTCACATTCCCTTTCTGACCTCTGTGATGGTAAGAGTTCCATTCAAGATTTTGTTCCAACATGGTAGTCCAAAGGAAGTACAGGTAAATAATTCAAGTGTGGAAGGAACACGTGGATAACCTTGATATATAAGATCTTGAGAAAAAATTGTTCACATATATCTGATCTTTTCCAACCGTACGTAATGGTTCATGAGCATTTTGGCTACAAACTGAAGCTAACTAAAGTGGAGTTCGGAGCTGTGCAACTAGACGAATCAGTTTTATTATTGTGCTTAAACATTTTCGACCATTCTGGTTAGTTTTAGGCATTGTCACAAAAAACGGGGACGGGTATTAAATGACGAGGAAAAAAACGGGTATAATACGGTAAAGTTTTATATCTCGGGAATAAAACGGGAAAAGTTCGGCAATTTTTTTTTTTAAAATTAAACATTTAATACATCTTAAAAATTATAAAAAATAATAATTAATAAAAAAACAGTAAAAAACGGGAAAAAAATGGAAAAAAAGGGAAAAAATGTATAATACGGGTATTTAATGGGTATAATACGGCAAAACTGTTTTTTTTTCTAAAAACGGGAATAAAACGGGTATTATACGGCAGAACTGTTTTTGGCGTTAAATACGCGTTTCTTTTAGGTTAGACAGCTTCGTTTGAATTTGATTAAGGGCAGATATGTCACCTAGCAACATTTGAATGTTAAGATCAATATGCAGAGACATGAATCCCAAACTATAGCAACTTATTGCTATGACTATTAGATATGCAAGTTACAGACACATGCGCATAAATCTAGCTACTAATTTGCTGCCCTTTATCCACTTCGAAGGTCCCAATTATGCAATCAAAATCGCTCTGGTTAAACAGAGGTCTAATGGACTAGTTTGGTAATTATTTATCCTTGTTGTTACGTTCATCTAAAAGAATAACTTTTAAAAGCTGAAAACTGTAGTATCTCTTTGCTGCAAAATGACAGAAAACCAGTTGATCTTGCAGGCCAGATTGGAGAACAATTTGGTTAAAACAATTTTACTGAGAAACAGATCACAGAAGCTGCAGCTACATAAACACGTTTATAACCTGTTGGTCTCTATGTATCCTCAAGGGGGTTGGCGCAATGGTTGGGGCGGGGACCAATAGGTGGCTCGGTTCCGTTTCGAACAAACAAGGAGTCACTGACGTGCAATATGAAGCACGGCAGGGGTGGTACCCTAAGTCACCCAAAGTAGGCTTTGTACCCTAAAAGGATAAGGGGTCGGGGGGGAGTAGAGACGCAAGTTTTCAGCCTACTATGTCCATATAAGCAAAAGCATATGTATAACATTTCCTTCTCAATTAGTGCTTAAACTGTTCATATATTACAACGATTAAGGCAATTGGGAATTGCCTTTTACATAAGAAAAGACCCTTTTTTCCGCATATAAATATCTCTGTCAAACGTATCACTTCTCCCGATAAACACCGTCTAGCAGACGACGCGTCACGTTTTGAATCTCAAAAATATGTGATACCATCATTATTGGTTGTAGTTTTGCAGGCCTACGCAATCTTTCCACGAACAATGCAAATTTCCTCTGGTGTATGAAAACAGACAGACCAATTCTGGTCCATGCTTGACTTCCCATTCGAAGAGGACTTGAAGTGACAAATTTTATCCCCGAGCCTCCACTTAGATGCTAAAGATTGTGCTTTTGCAACTCCAAGCCCAGCCACTACAAGCTGTAGAAATTGACTCCATCATGTAGAGCAGGAGAATTGCAGGACTTATCCAACATGTTGTCTACAAATAGGGCAGGATCCATGTACTGTTAACCACTTATCAACACAGATCAAGTGAAAATGATGGCTGCATCTGGGTAAACTCCTGGCAATATCACCTTCTTCAAAATCCTGAAGAGAGACAGAGAGAGGGATTAGAGTGTTAATTAGATCATTTGAAAGATTTATGGAGCTGCAACGAATTGGAAGATCAATTTGGATGCGCTCATCTTGTTTTCTTGATATATAGCAGTCATATTTTCACACGCCAAAGGATTTTCTTAAGAAGGTACAGCTGAAAGTTTTAAACCCTCTAGGCATTTATAACATGTCCCACTATCTGAAAAGCCAATTAACAAATTGTGGACCACAATTCTTCTTTTCCAATTCCAGTTAGAACCAGGTCGCTGTTTCAGATAAATTTAACCATCTGAGCTGCTTCCGAAGAAAGAAAAGAGGAAAAGGGCATATTTTGCAGTGAAAAATGATTCAAGGGATTCTTTTTTCCTCTAGTTCAGTTAATTTAATTGGGCAAAGTGTTTCATTTTCCCATGAAAACAGCTTAGTTCTTAAAGAGAACGCTACCTGCAAACAAATAGCACAAGACATCTCGTCTGCTGACGCTTTTATCTTCTCTTGGATCAAAAATTTCGGAAGCCTCCTAACTGACTCGGATTGCATCCCTTTCGTGCTGCCAAAGTCGAATAGACTTAGGTGGTCCTCAAAGCTGACCTGCATATACAGTTTCAACCATATAAGAGCTTCAGTAATTATGCTCCAGTTACATGCAGAAAACAAATATAGCCCTATGCTTATCTCAACAAGTTATAAATGTCAATTGAAATTTAATTCAGCTTTGATACTTAAGTGATGTTTTTTAAAAATGCATAGCAATTGTTAAATTACAGCATCGGAAAAGAATGCTTTCTGAAGTTTTCTTAATAATTTCTAATCGCACAGGTGCAACCAACGTAGAAAAGGGCAACAAGTGCGTACCTCCACTTCATCTTCTGGCATCAATGCTTCGCCAACCCATTCTTGGAAAGCTTTTCCATTCACCAAGCTAAGAAAGATTTCCATCTGAAAGGGATCGCCAGAGAGAGATGTCATAACATGCTTAGTAATTGCACCAAAAGCTGAAAGCCAATATATACATAGGAAAATTAAATGGTGACTCCATTTGAGAGACACCTAACCATCTAATCAAGAATACACGATTAAAAGAAAAACAATGAAAATAAATAAGTTGATAGGTATTTTCATCTAATATTTTTTTTTTAATTTTTTTTTATGTTTTTCTTTCAACTATCCATCTGTATGAAATGGACGGTCTTCGTTAGGTTGGGTGACTAATCAAAGTTATCTTTCATTCACTAATAAATAAACAAACAAACATATACTTATATATATAAAGAGGAAATTAAAATTTTTGTGCGAGTCCAGTTTGGAAAATGCTGGATCCATTTCAAATCAGGACGAGTCCGACAAACATCAAACGGCTCGGCCGCAAGCCGGCGGCTAGGAACTCCCTAAAAGGGGTCAAACCGTCATATGCCTGCATTGGCTTCGCCACATATCGGATATGTTGATCTGTGTTTGGTGACGAAGCTTACGGACTACGTTCATATTAATCCCGATATGTTGGTTTCTCTCTCTGGTTTCAGACAAACGTCTGAGTTCGTTAACTTGGCCCTCCCTCGCACCACGTTTTCATGATCACGGTTGCTATATTTCTGCGGGGAGGGCTTACCAGGGACCAACGGCCGCGCCCGCTTGTTGCCTGGAGCATCTCCACGGCCATGATAGTACCGCTGAAAGCTCCCATTCTGGCACCCTTACAGCATCCAACTCCCTTTGCTGGACCAAGCACAGCCCCAGCAGCAACCCCAACAATTGCACCAGCTGCACAAATTAATTTCGTAATGGTTATTGAATAATATTCCATGGAACTCTCTCTCTCTCTCTCTCTCTCTCTCTCTCTCTACATAGCAGTTGATATAACAGTTGATACCAGCAAAAGGGCAAAAAGAAAGAAGGAATTTAAAACGAAAAGAAACTGAAAAGGAAAAGAAAGCAACCATTTCATAATTAATGCCAGGCCATGCCTCATCATCTCCCGAAAGGCAGACCATTACTGTGTGATCCGTTGAATATCGATAGCGTTAGGTCATTATCCAGTTTTACCTCTTGTCTACAGTGAAACTGTGGGCGGCCAATACCACTCACCACGTGCTATATATACAAACTCTGAGTTTTTAATAGACATCTTCATCATTTTTCTGGTAAAAATAATTAGTAATTGAGTTCAAACAGTCTTCAAAATAATTTTGACTTCTGTTTACCATCAACTTCTTGGGTAGATGCTCCATTGTTTTCTTTTTCGATTATTTCTTTAAGAAAAACATTCAAGCATGAAAAACGCGAACTTGTTTTCTTTATGTGAAGAAGGTGCCTAGGAAGCGATCGAAATGACGCTGCAAGAAGTGAAGTGCCCGGATCAGATAGAGAGTCCACTCAAGCAGCTCCTTCGAAGCTTAAACTGTCTGTAAAGAATTGCCCGGATCAGATAGAGTGCAGCATAATAGGGTCCCAGAGTGCAAACTATGATGCAATATTCATTTGAATGTTTTCATCCAAATCTTCTCCAGTTCAAGAAAAAATTGGTGTAGTTTGAAAAACTTTCAATTTTAGTGTGGAGCATCTAGAACCTGCCAGCCTGCAAGAATGCTAAAGGAAACGAAAAAACAAATTACCAATAGCGAAGATGCAAGTAAGTGCGGCAAATGCTGCCTTGTCGACAAATGTGGATATCAAGTATCCTATTCTCATCTGGGGAGAGCTAGCGACCGACGTAGTCATCCCGACTGATATGGTGAAATCAGTAATGTGTCTTGTGCCCGGCACTCTTCTTACTGATCCACCTGAAAACTGAAAAGCCGATCTCAAGAAAATTTGAGTGGGAATAACAGATCAGAATTTCCAGATATTTGGTTGAAACTGATCTAAGGGCAACGCAGTGCAGACAGTGCCTATAATTCTTAGAAGGCAAGAAGACATATGACAGAATCGGTCATGCAAAGAAGAAAGGACAGAAGGAAAAAGAATTCCAAGACAATGGTTGCGGAAGCACTGCCTGCCTTGTCTTATGGAAAAGTGAGCAAAAGTTGCATTTATAGCAGCGCAGGAAGAGTACCTTGTACATTATTGTCGTTCAGTAACGACCTTCCTGAGATATTTAAAATTGAGTTTTACAGTGTAAAAGTTCCTTCTAAATCCCATCATTCATCTTGTCTTGATTCCCTTTTCTTGGACTTCTTCTCCAAAGTACTACTTATTTCTATGTTACTACATGAAACATGTAACCATAGATAACGGTCCCACTCTCAACGTCTATTTATAAAGCAACTTGTGTTGGTCCCCCTAGTCATGTCATTCAAAGCTTTCTGTCTTTCTTTACAAGTTCATTGTTTCTTATACATGTTGTTTAGGCCTTTAATGCCGCAGGAAACACTGGACCCAAACAGTCTTGAAAGGGCTGAGTAACCACTAAAAATTCGTGAAGCTCGTTCCTCCTGGATAATCTTGACGGCCCTCTCGTTCTATCTACTTCTTGATTAAAGAAATAAGATAATGATATGATCATTGGAGATGGATATGTGCGATAATAAATGCATGCATTGCAGTTGGAGTGTTGTAAACCCAAACTGAGTAGACCGCATGCATACATTATCTTGATTTAAGCAAGTAGTGTTATAGGTGCTGATTGTCACAATCTGATGGCCATCGGATTAGTGATAATGGTCCTAAGTTGGCGTACAGACCACCAAATAAGCCCACTTGTTTTGCCTTGACAAGCTTTGTTATGTATATATATTATAATGGGTGCATATAAGTTAGGCGGGTTTCGAGCTATTTAAGAAGAAAAAGACTAGGGTAGGAGAGAAGAGCATCATTTAAACTGTAGTCTGGCAACGCCCAGAAAATTTTCCTCTAAAAAATCAAGCTCATGACAAGGTTAGCCTAGACAACTAAGATGACTCAGGATTTTTCTTTCCTTACACTTTTTCTATGCTTAAAAATTTAAGAGAGCCACCCAAATGATTTTCCGAAAGTATGCATCTATGAAGTTTTACATTAAAAACAATGAACCAACTCAGGGAGTGATTTTGAACTTCCAAGCCATTTCATGGGTTCAAATGCTTAGTTTTTAATTGACGACCCAAATACCGGTACATACTCGGATTGTACATGAGTTGAACGGGCCGGAGTCATGACTAGTTTGAGATTTGTTTTGGAATTGAAGCCTGTTTAATCCAGAGCAATGAACCATTTCTTTACAAGACTCGGACAGTGACTGAGTGACTAGTTCAACTCAGCACCGCTTTGACAGCTATTATTTGAACTACTGACCTTCTTGAACAGATCATCATCTTAATGGATCATGCATACACTGGTGACAGACAACTGAGAAAGATGCTGCATTCCATGACGAAAGATAATGTCAGCAAGTGGGCAAATTGTGCACTTCCACAGCAGATGAGAAAACTGCGTCAGATTAATTTGCTATTTTAAAGATAGAAGTTTCGAACTATCTTATCAATGACTAACACAAAAGCTTTATATGCAGAAAACTGAAATCAAGTTGGAAAATTTGCTTTTCAAAAAGAATGAAATCGATCGTTGAGGTAATATTTAAGGAAGATGATAAAGCATTTATATTGAAAGATGAAAGAGAAATTAAGTAGGAAACGGAATGCAACTTACCTAGCACTTGAGTCAATAAAGAAGCTTTATTATACTGAAAGTTACAAAATAAGTAAATTTGACAATGACGACTGAATAGACAACATTACTCACACAGACACACTAAAAGGAAGCACAAAATTCTTACTGGTGATCATGAATCCTTTCTAATGATTAGCTATGTCAAGAAGACTGCATCAATCCTTTAATGAAACAAAAGCAGTAAAAATGCTAGTTAATATCTACTCCATCACCAATTTGAATGACCAACTTCAAGTTTCAAGGTGGCAGAGTAGTTAAAGTCTTTCAAGTGTTTCCAAACCGCACTTTCGCTGAAAACTTGGAACCACATGTTTTGGCAGGACTGGACGGCACTTTAGCTGAAAACTGGGAACCACAGATTTTGTTGGCAGCACTGAGCCTATTACATTTGTTTAATGTGCAACAATAATGGTTAATCTTGCAAGTTGCAGTTTTTCTTAGACAAGCAGGGAGAGTTATAATTGAGTTAAGTCTTTGGTCGATGTCCATGCAAGCACCATGAACCTCTCTTTATTGTTGATGTAGAAAGGGGAAGCCGCCTTCTCTTTCTGTGATTGATAAAATACTTGAGGTTCTCTTTCCTCCCCACTTTCTCAGCCCACAGGAATCAGAGTCCGGTTTCAGCATTAAATAGAAATTATACATCTTCTCTGAGTTTCTTGTCCTGTATCATGTCTTCAACTCGAGTGGATCGCTTCCAACTGGACCACAACAGCCTTCAGTTCCAGTACCCAAGGGCAGATATTACATATATATTTTCATTTGTTATAGAACTAAAAATAAAATTCACAATGGATGGAAGTGTTTTTAATGATGAGAAGCACCATTCGGAGTAAGGTAACGTAGAGATGCAGAAGATTCAAATGCAATTTTCAGGTTTCGCTTTCATGACAGCCACAGATTCGAGCAATCCCGGTCTGATAGTTGCTCATGGACTTGCTTGATCTCAGTCCGACCTGGGTACGTCCCCTGAGGTAGTAGCCCATTAAAAACTGAGTGAGACATGGTCATCACAGAAATAAGCTTGCGCTAGCTAGCAAATTTCCTTTTTCTTCCCAAATAACCACTCAACTTTTGATTTGTGTATACAAATGCATCTACTTAGCTTTGACACGGTACAGATGCCTCCCTAAGTTTATAAAATAATTCATAAGCACACATTTCACGAATGAAAAACTTCAAAGCATCGACACATGTTAAATAACCATTCTATTCTTAATAAAAAGCATTTTATATTCTTAATTGTAATATAACAATTAATTCACATTATATTCTTTTTATGATTGTCTTTTCTCGCGGTTTTATCTTTCCTGTTAAGTCTAATTGTAAATAGAGAAGGCAGAGGAAGAATACATGTGAAAGATGTGAAATTGGTGAGAAGTTGACTTACGAAATATGATTCAAGAAATGTACCTTTAAGGAAACATTTTCTTAACTTATTGAGGGTAACCTAGTTTTGATAGTATATGTAAACACTTTTCATGCAAGAATGGACCATTTGTTTCTGAGAATTATTTGAACAACTTAGATGTTTACTTCTCTCAGTTATTCATAAATATATATGTCCCCAATTGATCAGTTACTTGTAAATTTTTCAATCTTTTATCAAGAGCAGGAGATGGAAAACTCCAAATGATTTTGCAGGCATTTTGCTTCGTCAAGCTTGTCATAATGAAGGTTTGTATTTTTCTTGGTAGGGGAGAGAAGTCCTCCTACAGAGTGCAAAAACCACTTGATGAGTCTGCCTTGTAAGTGGTTAACGAATTTATAGGCAAGCCAGGCTAGCCACAACGCTGCTTTATGCGCACAATGAACGCTACCAGGAACACCACCCACCATGTCCACCCACTTTACCACCAGTTGTCCACCTTGCTCACATTACCGCCAAGAATTGATTCCTGACCCCGCTGCTCCTATAACTTTATGCAACAGTGACCCCTGTTGATCTTTGTGGGCCATATACAACTCTAGTTGTTTTCGGGTGAGTGGGAGGCTAATTTTACCACTCGAGTGAAGGCTGAAGCATCCCCTTCTTTCCATTCCTTCAGGGTTTGGGGCTGCTTTTAGTATCTCGGAGTGAAGTCCCCACCATACTGTACATCAATTTGCATATCAGTGATCTTTCCCTCTCTTTTTTACAATACAGAAGATTGATGTGTTTGAAACGGACACTAGCTGCTTAACAGCCCTCCACCCAACTTACCATGTATAACTCTCGTAGTCATTTGTGTAACTTTTGGTTGATATTATTGCTGATCATATCCACCTACCCTTACAATACGTTCTAGTAAACGCTACATATGTTTATGTGTACAAGAAATGAGCTAGTCACTTTCTCTAATTAAGATTCACCAGTTGTAGAGTAGAGACAACAGTTGTAAAAAACAAAAACTAAAAAGAAAAAAAAAATGAAGGAATGAGGCATATCAGGTTCGAATGTATAATCTGAAAATGGTTACATAAATATATCTTTGAGGTTAAAAAAGCCATGCTCAACAGAAAGAGTCTAGGTCTCGTGATGAATAAATTTTGCTCTTTGTTGAAAAATGGCTTTAGACATCAATAAGGAATTAGGAAAGACTTCACAAACTAAGGTTCAAAAAAAGAGTATATATACAAGTACCGTTTCATACAAAACTAGGTGTATTGATGTCATCCCCTTGAGAAAACGCAAAAATCAGTGCGAATTGGACTCCTGGATAAGATTTTGTTAATATTCACATTACTTTTCTTTTTTTGTTAAAGGCATGGCGATCTCATTTATGAAGTTAGGAAAACACTTTATAAATGTAAAAGGCTAACATAGAAAATTTGATACGCTTTGTCAAAGGCAGAAGTGTTCTTTGTCCTCATGCATGTCCAACCTAAGCTTAACTCTAACTTAGATCATTGAGACCGGTAGCATGAAAGGAGAATCAATCCGCAAAATGTTTTAGAAGGAGCCAATAAACTGGGGATAATAAGAGAGCATGGAAAATACTTATTTATATATTTAGCTATATATAAACTAGACACATTAATGTCAAGTATGATGTGAAATTGAAAATCCCCCATGTTCTCAACCATTTCCCACTGAAGATGTGGCTAAAATGTTATGTACCTAGTTTGCAATCATAGCCTTCATTTAATTGGAGCACTATAAAAGTTCTCCACCCACTAACTCTCAGTCAACTTGTCCGAGTGATGACGAAATATATGTGCGGTTTCATTTAATGTAAAAACACACATTCAGAAATAACAACCTTCCATGTATGAAACCAAGCAACATTTCGTTCATTTGTTACTCATAACTTAGAAAAGAAGCCAAAGTATTTACGTGAACATTAAACGAAAAATGAAATAAAATAAAATAAAAAAGCAACAGAGCTATAATCTCAGTATAACATGACAGATAAAAACCTTGTTCTCAACACATCTCAGATAAACATGGAATTTCTTGTTGGGAAGGAGGCATCCTCTCTCTCACCCAAGATACCAATAGAAGAAACAAAAAAGAGGCAGAAGAAGAAGACGTAAGGATTTTTTACATGATTCAGCCACATAGGGTTTTTTCAAAATCTCAGAAATACCGAGAATACAAGAAAAATAACTGTCCCACTCCTAAGCATAGGGATTATGGAGAAACAGAGAAAAAAATGCAAAATTATATAACTGCCCTTGCTAAATTATTGCAAAGTTGGGTTAACGAAAATTAAGGAAACCCATTAAGTATAGATCAGACTCCACACTCCAACATTTCAATGCCTTGTATAGGATTGTTCATGAGCGAGTTCGAACTTGGCTCGAGTGTCTTGAAAGAAGCTCGAACTCGGCTCGAGCTCGAGTCAAGTTCAATTTCTTTAGCTTGAGCTCGACTCAGCTCGAGTTCTTAAAACTCAAACTCAGCTCCATTCAGCTCAAGCTTAAGATTGGCTTGAGTTGAGCATACCCATTTGAGCAATCTACTTTCTTTTATAATTTTATGAAACTTATTTTAGATATTTTCTTTCTCGAGCTTAACCGAGTTCAACCGAGCCGAGCCAATTAACTTGAGCACGACTTGTTTAGGTAGTTTTGCCCTCCCTGTTCGGAACCAGCCACCACAATGCCTATTGATACTGTTCCCCTTCCATCTCTATGTCGTCGACACTCCCATAAATGCAGGACGTTTCCATGTTTAATCTCACATTTCTCTAAAGATATTCTAGTAATAAAGTCCCGAATTGCTGATTCAATACAAATTAGAACAATGAAAAAATGCAACATGAATGTAACTGCATAAAAAAAGACGATGCCTGTTCATAGTTTGCGGCATAATGACCGGTGGCTTTATAATTGGTTCTCAGAGTAATCTCAATCAGCGGACGAATCAATGTCCTTACCAGATCCCAATCGAATTGAGATCAAGAAATCAAATCTATGCCATAACACTTAGCAAATAGAAATGAAGATCTGTACCTAATGACCACTGTTTGAATTAAATAGCAACATGTCGATCTAAGTCTGAATCCAAGATCCGTAGTCTGAGGAATTAACAAAAATAAAGTATGTTTACACGCAAATATACTACTGTATATATAAGCTCGCACTGTATCATGCAAATCATGCATTGTGTGCATGAGTGACTGTGTTTTCAGAAAGAATAAACAGTAACCGAGGAATGACCTTGTGAATACCCCAAACGTGCTCAAATGGCACCCCAGGAACGTCCAGAGCACTTGGAATTACCAAAGCACATCGCTGACAAAAACCAAGACGTGGTTAGGTGCACTGCGTGCTTTTATTCCCCAACATCTGTCCCTCTACCCTACTTTTATTGAAACCCTGGCCTACTCTAAGGGTATGTGTCATGCAAATGAACTTGTGCATGCGCCTTTGCATATAACCAACTTCAACAAAAAAGAAGTTTTGAGAGTTTTCACCACTAAAACAACATTATTTATTTTCTTCTTATTCTTTCCTTCTTATCCAACCAAATTTTTATATTAATTTCTTTGGTTTCCTTTTACTTTTTCTGATCCTCAACTTTACTTTCTCTCACTTTTTTTTTTTTCCATTTTCATCTTTATAGTTATTCCTTTCCGTCCATCTGAACATAGACGATACTATTAGAGACCGTTTGATATTACTTAGAATATTTAAGATTTGGTAGTCATTTAAATTAACAGGCGACTAAGCCTTGGGTACCCAGCTCGGACCTGCCTGATAATGTATCAGGCTGGCCCGGGTGGGCCCGATGGGGCTGAATTATAAATATATTTTTAGATTAAAAAAAAATATTTTAGCCAAGCCCGAGTTAAGGATTTTGGGCATTGGGTTCGGTATCGGGTGTCGGGTCAACCCGGATCGAGCCGGGCCAGCCCGATGCCCAGGTCCGGACCTTAAATCCACAGTTCTATCATATAGTAGACTCAAGCACAGCCTATTTAATATCTATGTTATCTACAAATTCATGGATCTGTAAGGCAATGTCTATTTGATAATCTCCGATCTAATGAAATCCACACTTTATACTACTCGTTGTTAATTTATAAACAAACAGTGGATCTCGGCACAGTGGTTTTGTAATCTCCGATAGACAGAGGCGTAGGCATGTGAGAGTACTGTGTGGGCAATTGGCCACACAGACATGCAAAAAATGCTTATTTTCATTTTTTACTTTAGGGTAATTTTTTTTCATTTACTCATTGGTACCCTTAAAATTTTATAACTACTGCCCTTTGTCAGAATTTTCTTGCTCGACCCTTTCAGTTAGGTAGAAAAAAAAACTCGGATTTGAGAAGTCAGGGTTCATATAAATCAACAATATGGGTCTCATATTGCCTCAGATCTAAGAATCCATAATTTAGATGTGTGTGTTTCGGGCGCGTATTGCTTCGCACGTCCTTTTAACATATTAATTATGAAAATGAAGCAGGTGAACTGCGAGTAAAAATAACAACTTATATACCAAGATTGTGCAACTTGCAATGAAATTTCGCTTTCTATCTGTATGTGCATCTCCCAACCTTCGTATACACATTAAATAGGGAAGACAATGAGCCAATACACTTGCCTTTCCCATTAAGTGCTGCTGGTCCATCATGCATGTGCACCAAATATGTGACAGGTGAGCTGCATGTGTCGAAAAGCATGATCAATCAGGGGTCCAGTTCTAGTACTGGAAGCAAACGCAGTTGCTAGCCACATCTTTTCTGAGACTCCCCAATTTTGCGAAACAGACGCAGAAAACGGGAATTGAAACAAGTTATTCTGATCATGAAAACACCTCTTTCTCTTTAATCACTGGTAACTACAAGGAAAGACAGCACACTAGTAAGACCCAAAAGGATTTGGATAGAACATGATTTTCAATGATCAAAATGAATACCCAAGAGGTATTCAAACCTGTATTTTCCTTTAAAATTGTGAAAACAAGCCTGTTTGTTCCTTGCAAGACTACCTGTCACTTACAAGATTGATTTAGGAATATGATCTGTTTGGCCTTAGAATTAAGCTTACGATAATCAAAACTTGTTCTTCTGCCAATGTTCCTTTAACATAGTGAAGTAGGATTCCTACTTAGCTAGGGAAACCAATGAATCTGATTCAGGTTGGGTATCCAACAATTTGACAGCTTGAATATATCAAATATCCATTAATCGTTGGATTGTGTACTAAAAAATGACACTCAGTAGGATTCAGGTCTGCCCCATGTGATCTCATAATGAATATCTTATATCTGAATGCAAAAGTAAGGGATTTGCGTCCCAGAAGTATTGCCTTTATATTGATATTACTATATTCAGACCCAACTGCAGATTAGGATGTAACTCAATTTTCATCCAGTCGGATTTCGGAAATGATTTAGTTGTGGTTTTAAAGAGGCACTTGCATATGGCAGGACCTTTCCATTGGAGTTTGAATCACACTTGTAACTTCGAGTAACCAAATTTGACATCTGTATTATAATTAACATGGTTTAGATGTGGATATCTACTTAATCAATTGTTTTAGGAGTAGGATCTGCTTAGCTAGGTTATTGTTTCAAAGACTAAACTTTAACATATTAGGCCATTACATCTAAGGTAAGTCTTAAAGAAGGCCCCATAAAAGATAAAATTTTCATTTCATTTATCTCAGGGCATAATATTTTGATGAAAAGTTCCTTCTTAAGAATCCATGGAAGAAGACTTTTAGTAACACATTATTTGTGTTACGTCCGGTTACAGGTTATTCCAAAAGTGGTTATTCACATGAACAGGGTCACTGAAAATAATACAATTTACTAAACCTTCCAATTCCTTACAAAGACGTCTCTACCTGCTTCTGAAAAATGAAAAGGGAGACAACCCTAACACATCTCTGTTGTGACACCTAAACCGAAAAGCAAAAGAGCTACATATATATGGATGTTGATGCACCTTTGTGGATGCAAGCCCAATTGCAGAACACAGGATGAGATATGGCAATAAATTATCCTTCACAAATGAATGAACTGTATGATGCACAAAATGTACAACAATAAGAAAAATAAGAATTGAACTGTTAACCCGTCAATATCCTAAAACAGTTCTATGGTTACTGTTTGCATTTAAAGCTATGCTTGCATTTTAATTTGCATGCAATTATTTTCTAACAAACAGCCCAATATTCAATTCATTAAATATCGAAAAGAAGAAATAACAGATACAATTACAATTTGGTTGCTACTTAGACTTTTGAAGATAATTTCTCTCACTCATCGCATCAAGGGTGACCAGGACATTGTCCGTGTAAAGCCCCATTTCATCCTAAAGCATGCATTCAGTGAGAAACAAATACTGAAAACTGAAAGGAAATTTTATTGTCAACAACAATATGAACCGTAGACTATTACTGCTCTTGGTTCCAACATGGGTATGCCACCTCCTACAACTGAATCTTCTGAAAACCCTTTTATTCCATAGAAGGCCACACTGATGATAGAAAAGAATTTTGCCTTAGCCTATCTGACATGAAGGAGCAACCAAATATGAACCTCTTTGTTAGACCCAGTGCTGTGAATGCTGGTAACAGTTTCTGTTTTATTAACCCAATGCACATCAGCTCATATTAATTTGATTTCATCTTGATAGCGAATGCTACGTATATATGATAAGTGCCTGAAAAATTAAGTAGCAATTCTGGCATTAGATTTAAGTTAGAAAAGGAAGTATAAGTGACACAATTATCTATTATAAGAGTAAAAAAAAAAAAGAAGCAATAAGATCAAAAGTCAAAAGCTACTTCTAATTGTAATTTAGAAAAAATTGTCTCAAGATTTTTTGTCGTGGAAAAGTACTTGAAATAGACTACAAGGAAACAACTATACTAACTAGGATAAAAGTTTTTTTTTTGTCCAAAAACAGATATGCACCTTTCATGCATCTCCTATTATAAAAATTTTCTTCCACAATGTATGCCTATGTACGTATCTTGATGCAAAAATACCAAACAAGCAATGGCCTACAACCCCATACTTGAATCCATGGCAGCATGGTATATAAAAACATTGTCCATCACGCTGCAATATAAGTGCAAATAGTGACCAACTCCGTAGACATTTATAAGCCAGGACCATGACTTTAAGCTACTGACCACCCGAGATGTTTTCTATTATTTATGCATTAGAAGCCCAGCCTGCAAAAAATATGACACAAAAATGATCTTATACAAAGAATGTTGTGTATATGCTAAAGATCAAACAGAACTTACAACTGATGAATAAATAGAGGAAGTTCAGCACCTACTTCCAAGCAGTAGCAGAGTTGGACCAATTGATGCGATCAAGGTCAAAGCTTTGATGGCATCAAACAGCACAACAAAGTGGCATCATTCACCACACCACGAAAAAGCAGGCTATAGAGGAGTCTCACCCTGGTTAAGGATCTGTCACAAGATAAATTTTCTTTTAGATAGTATCATCAAGTTTATTTGCTTAAAAAACATGACATACCAAAATAAATTCTCTTTTAGATAGTACCACCAAGTTTGTTTAGAGTCATATTGAATGAGATGCATCAAACACGCCACCTATTTGTGGGTGAGTTTTCAGTTTGTCTTCTCGAAGTACATGAAAACACATGAATCGAGCAAAGGATGGTGCTAATAGTGAAAGTTAAAAAAAGGCTAAGTTAGACAGAGAAGAAAATATCACCTTGAAAATGCCTGCTTGAGGCTTTAAGTCATCATTAATACCATCTCTGTCAATAACATTACATGTAACATGACAGGAATTTAGTAGAAGATTGTAAGGGGATCCCATTGTCAAGCTGAAGCTTCAAGTTGGCATGAACTTGGACACAAAATGCCAAAAAGTGAAAGCTGCAAATGACCAATTTTTCTGGGGTTTACTTGAAGAAGAAACTCATGCATGTATACTGCTACTAAAATTGATCATCTTCCAAACAGCAGTAAGTGGAGATAAAAGAATATTGAAGCATCAGATACATACTCCAACAATAAACTGAGTTAATTGCTTCAAAGTTCAAACTATCCAATATCTTTGATGTTTTAGTCAAAAAATAAGCACACGTTAAAGACAAATAAATACCTCTGTAGGACAGTTGTTAGACCAACAACCGTCAGCCGTTAGCATGGCGAGATGACAAAGTTACATGATCATAACAAACCCCTACTTAAGAAAATATGCTTAGAATCATTAAAAAAAAAAATTCCTAAGGACACATTTTTTAATATCAGGGTAGCAATGTTTGAAATGTCAGGGGATGGATAATAGAAAATTTTAATTTAAAAAAAGCTAGTGACTTTTTAATATCAGGGTAGCAATGTCAGCTGAAGATTGAGGAAAACTCTGAACATAATGAATCAATGATATGAATGAGGAGAAACACTTCACTAGGAATGATAAAGGCCTAAAAATGCCAAGAGCCAAGCACAAACGATGTGTCATATCATGTCGAAGAAGTTGCATTCTGTACCTTCTGATTTATGTCCTTATCAATTTCAAGAGCTTTTCAATATTCTTCTCCGGCAAGAACACACCAATTGACAAGGCCTGCGATCTATTTAGTATTGGCTTACATATACAAGATGACAAAGTGTGCTGGGGATCGTCAAGCCAATATCTGGAAGCAGAAAAAATACTCTGCTGATATTTATTTCCCATTGCTAATGCTTCTTTTCTGTTAATTTTACGCCCATTGAATATGAGTTCATTCGCTAATGATTTTCCTATGAGTTGAGGAAGAGGTTGAGCCGCACCTCCTGCCTTGACACATGATATAAATTATTAGAAGCCAAAACGAAAGGAAAAGAAAAAGGAACAAGAAAATAAAAAACACATACATTTTGAAGAGAAATTAATCTAGTGAACCCGGACAACAAATAGACATAAAACCACTGAGGTTCTTCAATTGAAAAGCCGAAAAAAAAACATCTTCGGAATAAGCAAAATGCCTCTTTAAAAATACATCTTTAAGACCCTAAGTAGATTTCATTCTTAAGAAATAGATATTTAATTGACCAAGTTTGGCAACGCATAACCAGACCACTCAGAAGATGATATATTATCGCATGTCATTTTTATTAAGTTATTACTATTCTACAGGAGCATACGAGATTAGAGCACTGATCTAGGTATTATAGCAACAACGGTCTCTGGCATGGTACTATACACAGAAAAAAACTAGTTCAAATGACGAATCTCTTCAAGTCACCAAAAAGTAACTGTGCGCTTGCGCCCTGAGATGATCAAAAGCAGGAAAAGATGTAGCCATCAGATGATATCAAAAAGCAGCAATGGAGAAATCACCTTTTCTTCTTCCTCCTTCTGACAGATCGAGATAAAGAGAGAGAGAAAGATTGTGTGCGGCTCACCTTTTCTTCCATCACCATGTGTGGGAGATTTCTGGGTGTGCCCTTGCGAACGATGGTCGGAAGCTTACGATCAACGACATACGATGCAGCAGCAATTGACCTTATGGTAAAGCTTTCATGTGAAGTCCCGGTGGTGACCTGAACAAGGAGGAGGGAGCTTCGAGAGCAAAGGAGGGAGGGGAAATCCGTGGGAGAATAGAAAGAGGCTCGCGGCTGTAGGGTCTTTCTATCACAGTAACAGGATTCGTTCGAAAATGGGAAGGTCGTCCTGGCTGACAGTTTTCTAACGCATCCGCTTGACTACGTTAGAGAAAGCAGGAATGTACTATGCAACTCACAAGGAGAAATCCCGGCTAACTATAATGCATTTGTGCTTGCTACAAAAAATACACACATCATTATCTCTAATCTCAGATTAATTAAATAACAAATATGGGATAAATAGGTCATTTTCACCTCAAGACTCGATAGCTGAAAACATAATCACTAACTATGAAAGATCGTATGAAATTGTAAGTTCTTACTTGAAATTACCAAAAGGGAGCTCGTCATTAATATCACGTCGCTCAATCCTTTCAGTTATCAGTGGTGCATAGCCATATGTGGAGTTGCCCACACCACCTCTTTAAAATTCTTTTAGTCAGAGTTATTGTAGTAGATGTCTGTAGGCATACAAAGGACCTGACTCTTGGGTTTTTGACTCCTAGCTCTATGTGCAGAGTAGGTCAATTAGTGAAATGGGGTAGGCGCAGGCCCTCATTTTTGAATTTTCACTTTAAAGCTTTGAAAACCCAAATGTTCTAAGTGTTTTCATATTTTACTGAATTTGGGCAAAAAAGGGGTGATTTTTTTTGGAATATGAACCAATTTGATGTGCAGTCAATCTTACAACATGAAGACTGATCATGCTGCAAGGCAAAGCTATTCCATCTGATTCCTTAGTAGCTAAGACTTGCATCTCACAAATCATAGCCTCCAAAATATACAACTACAAGCTGGAGACTCCAATAAAGGGGTACTAGGAGATACATAGGCTCCCTTCCCTTTTATTACAAGCTGGAGATGTTCAAAGTCATTCAGTACTAGACTTCACACATATAAATAACCATCGACTATTTGAGATTCCCTATTATGCGGCCACTCCAGCTGCTCCACACCTTCATTTGTCAGCAGTTATATCTACAAAATTTTTGGCAATGGGCAATTTGATTCAAATAGACCATAGAATAGCCAAAACACCAAAGTGGACAAATCCAACTCTTACGAAAAGTAGTGAAAAGTAAACATTAAATCAAGTAGTGAGAAGTTCATGATGTTTATCATATACTTGGTCTATCTTACAATTTATTAAGTGTTAGACAGTTACTTGAAAAGGGTTATTTTCTTAATTTTTCATGATTGAACATGTGAAATGAAAAAAAAAAAGTTAAATAGTAAGTCTTTCATTACGATGAAAATTACTTCAAGCAGTGTGTTTCCTATTGAAATGTCACACATATATGAAGTTGTTATGGTTGGTACTATTGACAAAACCTCTCATTTTTGGCATTTAAGGTATGCATACATTACAATGAGCTGAACTTATCAAACAATAAAAACATGGTTTTTGGTATATCTTACATCACATGTAGTGATGGGATTTGTGAAGGAAGTCTATACAGGAAGCAATCTCATATGTTTTTCTTTGTTGCAAAGGCATAGAGTCCTAAGAAACCTCTTGAACTACCCCATTTCACTACATTAGATTTTTTTTTTAATGTGTTTTGTTGATGATTTTACTCGTATGAATTAGTATATTTCTTGCTCAAAAGTCAGAAGTTCATGAAAACTTTCAAGAGTTCAAAGCTTTGGTAGAAAATACAATAAATCATATCATAAGGTGTTTGCACATAGATAGAAGGGGAGAAGTTTTATCTAATAACTTTGATCATTTTTGGCAAAAGAATAAAATTCACAAGTAGTTGATAGTAAGAAAGATGCCCCAACAAAATGGTATACTGAGCGAAAGAGTAGAACTGTGGTGAAAATAGCTAGAATCATGCTGAATGAAAGTTAACTTCCAAATGATTTTTGGACAAAAGCAGTGGTTGCTGCAGTCCACCTACTCTACCTCTCACCGGCTAAAACAGTATCCAATCAGACACTCTATGAGGCTTGGCGGAATCTGGAAACACAAACCTAATGTAGACAAGTTACGAGTTTTTTGATGTATTTCATATGCTTTATTGATTCAATTAAGTGTATTAAATTAGACAAGAGAAGTGAAAAATATATATTTGTTGGATATCTGAATGTTTCAAAAGGATATCGGTTGTATAAACTTATTATTCAACGAGAGATCATTTTTTATGAAAATAATTTTGAAAAGTGGGATAATAGAGATGAGCATTTGGTTCTTGAGAATGGTGCAAATGAGTTTGAAAAATGATATGGATCCCAACCTCCAACGAAGTCATCATTTTCATGGAGAACCTAAAGTGACTAGGATATTGAACCTACTCAATGATAGTCTTCCACAAAATGTGATAAGAATGGATGATATTTATAAGTGTGTATTTGCTTTGATATTTTCATAACAGACATGTTATGAAGATTATTGTAGAAAATAAAAATATGAATAATTCATGAAAGAAGAAATAGCTGCCATTGAAAGGAATGACAATTGGAAACGTATAGACATGCTAGATGGCCAAAATACCATTGTTGTTAAATGAGTTTATAAAGTGAAATATAATGTTGTTGGGAGCATGTAAAAATATAAAACAAGACTTGCTGCAAAAGAGTATGTTGAAGAATATGGGTTTATTTTTCAAAACATATTACTCTGTAGCATATTTTGAAACTATTAGAAGCATTAGCAACTCAAATGAAATGGTTGTCTTTTCAGTTTCATGTAATGTTGGTATTTTTAAATGATTTCTTGGAAGAATAAGTCTATATTTGCCAACGATAGGGGTTTGTTATTAATGGACAAGAGGAGAAGATATACAAACTGAAGAAAGCTCTTTATGGTTTTAAGCAAGCACTATGAGCATGGTATGGACTCATAGTTAATGCACAATTACTATCACAAAAGTGAAACTGAACCCATTTTATACGTAAAGAGAGCAGATAATGATGTTTTTATAGTTTGTATCTATGTAGATTATATCATTTATATAGGCCTCTTTAGTAGTCGCATTAAAAATTTTAAGGCAAGCATGATGTGTAAATTCGATATGTCAGATCTAGGATCGTTATATTATTTTCTTGGACTTCAAGTTCAACAAACTGATGGTGGTATCTTTATTTTTTGAGAAAAATATGTTTTGAATATACTTAAAAATTTTAACATGTCGTCATGCAAGTCATGTTCCATTCCCATAAACACAAATGAAAAATTAACTATAAATGATAGCATTGTGAGAGCCGATGAAAAGTAATACAAGAGTTTATTTGGGAAATTGATGTACCTCACAAACACGCACATATTTTATATTCCTAGTTGGTCTAATTAATCTCATGGTTTAGGCATTGTTCATCAATGCATCATTTTGGAGTTGCAAATTGGATCTTTCGTTACATCCAAGCAACAACCCAATGGGATTTAGTACTTGAACTAATTTCAATTTTAAATTAATTGGCTTTACTGATAGTGATTGGGCTGGTTTTGTGAATGACATGCAAAAATACCAATAGATTTGTTTTTACCCTTCATTAGCAATGACGTTGAAAAAGCAAGCAATTGTGGCTGTATCATCTTTAAATGTAGAATATATTGCAATTACCATATTTGCATATTAGGTTATCTAGATAGAGAGGATTTTGAGCTACTTGCACCAAGAGCAAGACAAGACAATTGAGTTTTTTTATGATAGCCAAGCAACAATTGCCTTGGAAAAGAATCAAGTGTTCCATAGAAGAACTAAACATATTGAGTTTTTCTAATACCTTATCTGTGAAGTAGTTGTCGATTAATCAATCATAATGAAGTATCGTTCTACTAATGATCAAGTGGCTGATGGATATATTCACAAAAGTTCTTGACTATTCAAAGTTTGTGAAGTTCAGATCATCTCATTGTGTATCAAGCTTTCCATTAAGGGGGGTGATAGAATGTGATGCAAAGCTCCATAGCATATGAGGAGTCCAAAATTATTTGCATAGTAATGTATGTTTCTAACAAGTTATTGAAGAATTTATGTCCTAAAGTGTAGTTATGACATGATAAGTTACAACGAGCTTTTTTATGTTTAAATGTCATCAATGTGGTGGAGTTTATAGCATGACTTTATGTCATATTTATGTAGAAAGGCTTAAGGGTTCTCTTAAGCTTATAAATAGCGGACTTGGACTATGTCATCATGTACCAAGGTAGACTTGAAAATGTGTACATGAGTTCAGTTTTGATAGAATGCTATGCAAAACTCCATAGCAGAGTCCAAAAACATTTACATAATAATGTATGTTTCTAAGTTATTAAACAAAGGTTAATGTCATGTTAAGTGCTTTGTAACAGTCTTTTATGTCTTAGGTAGTGTTTGGCAACAACAGGATTTCAATCCTGGGATGAAAATTCTCAAGTTTTTAATCCTGGGATCAGTAGAATGGGGATGCCCATTCCACAATGGGGGCGTGTTTGTAGAATGTGGATTACAATTTACTGGACTTCTGTAAGACCCTTATCCTAGACGAAGGCTAGAGACAGCATGGCCTGGTCCGCTAGAGGTGGTTGACCTGGCAAGGAGAGGTTTGGCAAGAGGATGCCATGAAAGAAGGCACCAACCTGGTCCCAAAGAAGCAGGCAGCAATGTCTCTGGTTGGTAGAAGAAGGCTGGCAGTCGGTAGGAGTAGACTGAAAGTTGGTAGACGGAGGCCAAAAGGCAGCAGGAGCATGTAGTCTGAAATTTATGGTAGACAGGAGGATTTTGGGTGCTCTCATGCCCGCGCGAGGAGATCACCTATAACACCTATATAGGGGACTCTGAAGGCAAAGGGGCATCGGCCCCTAGTGTTAGGGCCGGAGCCGGGAGAGGCACCGGAGGCTGCCGACCCCAACCTGTATTGCCCAAGATCACATCCGGCGGGCGTGACGTCCGATGGAACAGTAACTCAAGTTGCTGGAAACTCGCGGGAGAACAGGGGAATGCCGGTGGGGAAACGGGTGGCGTGCGTCGAGGGGAATCGGTGGCAAGGAAGGGATCGACGGCGTTGGAGAGTCTCACGGTGCAGGGAAGGGTCGTCCGGCAGGTGAGGACTCTTCAATGGCGTCGATGGGGTGCTCGTAGGGTCTTGCCCGTGGCCGACCAAAGTCAAAAGCCAACGGCCGTGCCTACCCCCAAGATCACCATGGATAAACTGCAGACTCACCTAAAAAACAAATCCAATACAATGATTCTACCCCGTCGGACAGGAACCCCGACGTAAATCCCAATAGGTCAAACGGATACAAGAGAGGCTAATCCCAAAAAAGCCAAGTCAAACCAACTACAAAATCACTAAAGATGTGAGGCCAGTACAAGGTGCGAGCGATACATAAAATCTCTCACAACTCACTCAAGCGAACCAACATGCCAAGCCTAATCGAAACAAACCACACCCACCCATAGGAGGCTAGGTCGGCACGAGGTCGTGTCCTAGGCAAGTGCCTCAGAGGTCCCTCGATGCTCGACAACGACCCAAGGTCGGGCTCAAAGCAAAGTACGAAAGCAAGAACAACCTCCCCGTGTCTATAGAGTGAGAAGAGAGTACCGGCCAAGGCTTGCTGGGCGAAATAAAACCCAAGGCCTCGAGGTGAGATTCCACACTCGGGCAATTTCAGCAACACTTGAGAAGGGGGCCGGATTTGATAAGAAAGCTCCAAGGATGTAGAAGCTCGCTGGTGGATGAAGACGTTCCATAGGATCGCCCGGATGTAGAGGAGCCTTGCCGGAATCGCCTATGAGCTCCTCGGATGATCGCCGGATGATGTGGTGACCGGCTGGAAATCTCGCCGGAGGGTCCCCGGAAAGTGTGCAGCGGCGGCCGCGGCGGCCGCGGCGGCCGGAGGTCACCGGAGATGGCTGAGGCAAGGCCCGCCGGTTCCAAGACACACAAGGATGCGCTAGGCGGTCTTCCTTGAGGACTAGGGTTGGAACCAAGCTAGGTGCGGGTCTTGGGCTTAGGTTAGGTTGGGCTTAGGTGGGCTCGGACCAAGTGGGTTCAGGTGGGTCCGAGCTAGGTCTAGGAAGTGGGCTCGGGAATTGGTGAGGTAGGCTAGGTAGGTGGGTCCGAGCTAGGTCTGGTAAGTGGGCTCGGGAATTGGTGAGGTAGGCTAGGTAGGTCGTGGGGTCCAAATGTGGGCTCGGTTGGACTAAGGGAAAAGGTTCAAATGGGGATCCCTAAATTCAAGGAAGGGTAGGTTTGTGCGATTTGGGGACAAATGGGAAATGGAAATGCAAAGGGCAAATGTTGAGTGGGACTAGGCTGGCTCGAGCGTAGGGTAGGTAGCTAATGATTTGGAGTAGATCTTGAGTGAAGATCAAACTCCAAAACGCTAGGGCGAAGTGGCGGTCCGGTAGGGGCTATCTCCCAAATGAGTAGGAGAGAGGCTCGACCAAATGGTGAGGTGTTGGGTGATGTGGCAGCTAATGTGATGAGGTGGAGGCAAATGGTGGGCTCGAGCTAATGTGGAGGGCTAGGTAGCGAGCTAAGGAGGCTGGTCAACCCTACATTTCGTGGGATATTCCTAACTACGAAGATTGGAGTCCTAAAAGATCTCCAAAAGGTGATATCGCCCCTTCCAAATGTCTCTTTTCCAACAAATGTGGAGAGGGACGAGGCACTCCTCAAGCTCACTCTCTCAAACACTCTCAGATCGCGCCATGTGTCAAGATGTAAGGTAGAGCTGGCGTAAGGCCCAAAGGGTAAAATCCACTAACCAAATGAAGATAGGCGATCTTAGAATCCCCAAATGTGGCCGGCGCTAGATGGTTCTTCCCCCAAATGTTCGCTGGATTTCCCAAATGCATGTCGATTTCACCAAATGTCCATCGGTTTCCCCAAATGTACTTCGAGGGGACTAAGATGTATTGCTGCCCACGCCGGAATTTCGCCAGAAAAATAGCAGCGGTGGCCGGAATTCCAAATTCCGGCCGGCTCTAGAGTGAGCCGGTCTTCACCAAAGCTTGCCGGTTTTGCTTCTTTCTTTTCTTTTTCTTTTTCTTTCTTTGACAGATCTTTTTCTTTCTTTTCTTGTCCTTTTTCTTTTACTTTTTCTCAGTTTTCCGGCAAGTATTGCAGATCTGAACCGTGGCTGGATTTTGCCTCTTTTGCACGGTTACATGAACGAAAACAAGCAAGAACTCAAAGGGGAAAAACGCCAATAACAAGAGGAACGAATGTGACTCGTAAAAGAGGATTTAGGGACGATTTCCACCATGGGAAAAAGCAACTTACCGGCGAGTCACTCATCCTTGGCCGAACTCTTCACTAAAGCACTCCCAACGCCGTTGCACACTCCTTCTTTCAAGTTATGTGCGCTTACCTCAATGAATCCGTAGGTATGATGGATACTTCACCCTCCTAGTCGCCTAGTCGAGAGAAGCCTTCCCAATGACGATGAAGCCTCTAACCTTCACAGGTGGAAACATGAAGGCTGCACCATGATCGCCGAGTTGATGAAGTGGGGAAATCCGAGGAAGAAGAATCAGCTTGCACCGGGCACTTGGTTCTTCTTCAAACGCCTAACCCTTTGGCCGAGTGGAGGAAGAGGAGAATAGAGATCGAGGCAAAGAAGAAGAAAAGCGGTCGGGTTGTGCTAAAGCTTCGAGGAAGATCAGCAAGATTGCTGGTTTTCCCCAAATGTGAGACGGGAGAGAAGAGAACGTGGAGAGGAGAGTGCGCTAGGAAGAGAGGGAAACTCGAGGAGAGAGAGACAATGGATGAAAAATACTCAATTTCTCATTGAATTCCATAAAGAATCACGTAAACTCAAAGTATTTATAGTTGCTGAAATAAATCGGATCTAAACAAGTGATTCGGATCTGAAAACTGAATCAAATCTGCAAAAGCAAATGGCGAACACCAAATCCTAAGCAAAAGTGCATGAAATCAAACACGAGACCTAAAGTCTCGTCCCTAAAACCGGTCCTCCTCTAGCCCGCACGTGCTTTCACTCGACTCGGACCTAGATTTGCCTAGGTTCGCCCTAGGCTGACCCTAAGTGACTGGGTTTTGACCAAGACCTAGGCTAGACTCGATCGGAACCGGACTAGACCCACCTCCTTGGTCTTCAAGAGTCTTTTTTAGAGTCGTTGCATTTCCTCCCGCACCACCCTCTGCTTCAACTCCAAGCTCGTGCTGCTCTACACCTCCCACTCCTCCCTCTTGACCCGGGCTAGGGTCATCTTGGCTTGGCTGGGTCTGAACCGAGTGAAGGGCGGCCTTGCCCCGCCCTCTGTGACTGCTCTCGGCCACATCCGTTGCCGCTCTAGGACAATTAGAAGGTTGGCCCGTATCAGATCCACCCTCTTGAGATGGAGCTTGTCCCCAAGCTCCTGTAGGAAACTGAAGTTTAATCTGATCAAATAGCTCCCAAGAGGTACCACCATCTATCCCTTCCTATTCAATCAGGACTTCATGACGGGCTCTTCCATCTCTGGTGACCCATCTATGCTTAAGGATACGATAGGGTCGGGGTATGACATCTGGCAACGGTTCTTCCTGCTCTGGCACTGGTCCATGATGGGGCTTCAATTTAGAAACATGGAAGACTGGGTGAGCAAGTGCTGAAGGTGGCAATGCTATGCGGTATGCTGTCTTCCCAATCTTCTGGAGAACTCGAAACGGCCCATAGTATTTAGGCAAGAGCTTTGAGTAGGGTTGCCCTAGAAGTGATTTCTGCCTCATGGGCAGCCTTTTCAACCAAACCATATCTCCTACTTCAAACTCTCTATCCTTACGCCCTTTGTCATCGGCCTTTTTCATGCGGGCTTGTGCCCTCTCGATGTTCCTCTTCAACGTGGCTAAGATTTCATCCCTGTTCCTCATAGTACAATCCACTTCATCTTCCCTGGCCATATCAACTTCATACCTGGGTAACCATACATAGCTTCATGGGGTGTCATGCCGGTTCCTGAATGCAGGCTGGTGTTATAGGACCACTCAACCCAAGATAAATACTTAACCCACGTGTTGGGCCGTTCCCCAGCGTAACATCTTAGGTAAGTTTCTAACGTTCTGTTCACCACCTCACTTTGCCCATCCGTTTGAGGATGATGGGCCGTGCTAAAATTGATCACTGTCCCAGCCATCTTCATGTACTCCCTCCAAAAAGCACTGAGGAAGATCGAATCACGATCACACACAATAGTCTGGGGCATACCATGCAACTTCCCCACATGATCCTGGTAGACTCCTGCAACCATCGGCCCATTGTAGTTCCTTGGTAGGGCTACAAAATGGCTATACTTAGTCAATCTATCTACCACGACCAACACAGCTTCTTTTCCTTTAGCTCTGGGCATGGAATCAATGAAGTCCATTGATACATCTTCCCAAGGTTTATCTGGAATGGGCAAAGGGTTCATATGCCCAGGAGGCTTGGTGGCCTCATACTTCTCATGTTGGCAAGTAGGGCAAGCCTTCACATAGTTCCTGACATCCAACTTCATACCGTCCCACCAAAATTGTGCCTTGATCCGGCCCATAGTCTTAGCTACACCCTCATGACCAGTAGTACTCGAATCATGGAAATGCTTGAGCAGTTCTTGTTTGAGGGGTGAGTTCTTAGGGACCAATGCCCTCTTCTTCTTGCAAAGCATATCGCCCCTCAGCGTATAATTGGGGATGGACCCTGGATTCTGACGAGTAGATTGCTTGAAAAACCTTAAATTCAAATCTTGGTCTTGCTCTTGAATCAACCTCTCCCACAAGTCTGTTCCTATTACTGAGAGAGTTCTCAATTGTTCGGGCATGCGTGAGAAAGTTTTGGCTGCAGAGTTCTCAGCCCCCTTCTTATACTCAATTGTGAAGTCATAGCCAAGAAGCTTGGCTAACCACTTTTGTTGTGTAGGGGTAGAGACAAGCTGCTTTACCATGTACCTCAAGCTACTATGATCCGTCCTTACCATGAATTTCCGCCCGATTAGGTAGGGTCTCCATTTATCAACTGCCATGACTATCGCCAACAACTCCTTCTCATATGTGGACAGGGGTTTGGCCCTGCTGGTCAGGGCCTTAGACATGAATGCGATAGGATGACCTCCCTGGCTTAGGACTGCGCCTATGCCCACATCACTAGCATCTGTTTCAATCACAAAGTCTTTGGAGAAATCAGGTAATGCAAGAACGGGTGCACTCATCAAGGCAGCCTTGAGTTTAACAAAGGCCTCTCCTGCCTTATCGGTCCATGTGAACTCCCCTTTCTTCAACATGTGAGTCAAATGAGAGGCTATCAATCTGTATCCCTGGATGAACCGACAATAATATCCCATGAGGCCTAAAAATCCCCTCATTCCTCGAGGGTCCTTCGGCAAAGGCCATTGCTCCATCGCTTGGAGCTTCTTCGGGTCTGCTCTTACCCCTTGATGCGATACAAGATGCCCTAAATACCCGATAGAGGACTGTCCAAAACTACATTTGGACATCTTAGCGAACAGGGTATTCTCCCTCAAGACTTTCAACACAATGCGAAAATGCTCAACATGCTGCTCAATATTCTGACTGTATACCAGGATGTCATCGAAAAACACCAACACAAAATCTCGGAGATATCGACGGAACACGTCATTCATGCACCTTTGGAATGTCGCCGGTGCATTGGTATGTCCAAATGGCATAACTAAAAACTTATAATGGCCATCGTGGGTCCTAAATGCCGTTTTGGAGATGTCCTCCTCATACATCCTGATTTGATGATACCCTGACCTGAGATCTGGCTTAGAGAAGACACGTGCCCCTGTCAATTCGTCTAACAGCTCATCTATAATTGGTATGGGGTGCCTATCTTTTACAGTTGCCTCATTCAAGGCCCTATAATCTACACAGAATCTCCAAGTGTTGTCCTTCTTCTTGACGAGAAGGACTGGAGATGAAAACGGGCTAGAACTAGGTCTTATGATGTTGCTTTCCCTCATCTCTTTCACTAGTCTCTCTATTTCAGACTTCTGAGCACACCCATATCGGTATGGGCGGACATTAACGGGCTCAGTGCCGTTGGTCAAAACAATCCTGTGGTCATAAGATCATTGAGGTGGAAGCCCCTTGGGTTCCTCAAAAATATCCTCAAACTCGTTCAGGACCTTCTAAACCTGACTAGGTATTTCCTCCCCTTGGCTCTCGTTGGAGGCCAACTCCTCAGCTACTGATACTAGCCATGCTGCAGACTTTTGGGTTACGAGGGCCCTCAAGGCTGCCCTCGGTTCTAAACTAGGGTCTATGGCCCTAAGCACTACTTCTTCTCTGCCACCCTCCTTAGGTAGGCACATCTCAATGGTAGAGAAGTCCCACCACACCCGTCCTAAAGTCTTGAGCCACTTGATTCCCGGGATGACATCTACACTAGGTATGGGAACAACCAGAAAATCTACCTTGAATGGGACCTTCTGCAGTGTGAGCTCTACGTCTGTACACTTGTGGGTACATGAAAGTATGTCCCCATTGGCCACTAAGACTCTAATTGCCGGTTGCTCTTCCATAGTGCAACTCAACTGGGATGCTATATGGTCACCTATAAAGTTGTGGGTGGGTCCAGAATCGAGCAAGACAAGGACTTGCCAATCCCCGATCCTTCCTAGGATTTTCATGGACTCCGGCCGATTAGGTCGGCCATCATACGACATTCACTCTCAGGTGGCACTTCCTCTTCCTTCTTGGGCTCTTCTTTCGCCTCTGGCTCATAAACTTCCTCGATGATAAGGGGTTGTTCTTTCCCTTAATCATCCGCTACCTGCTCCAATACAGTATAAACCCTGATGTGCTTGCATTGATGAGAAGAATTCCAATCTTCCTTGCACCAAAAACACTTCTTGTTTTTTATCATGAGTTCACGCTCTTCCCGAGTCATGCGTGGAGGCACCCTGGCCCTATAGACCGGTTTGGGCTCTTCCCTCTTAGGTGGAGCCGGAAGTAACTTTTGTTGAGGTACCTCTCTAGGACGAACAGCCTGAACGTTTCTCCAAGGCTTGTAGAAAGCCTGCTTCTTGCGCTGCCTATCTTCTATGGCACGGGCCTTAGCAAAACACTTTCTCAATATCTCATTCCTCTCTGCCCTGATATCGATTTGAATTTCCTCTTTCAAACCTCCAATGAAGGCTGTGATGAGGGACTTGGGAGTCCACTTCACCATGCTAGCCAAGTTGTCAAAATGAGCTTGATACTCTTGGACAGACGAGGTTTGCTTCAAGTTACAAAGCTCGATATCATAATCGACATAGGCAGATTTTCCAAACCTGAGCAAGAGAGATTGAACTCTTCCCAATCATTGACAGGCTCATTGTGCTTGAGCCACCTATACCATCGTTGGGCTTCACCATCAAAGTGCAAAACCGAGGTCTGAAGCCATTCCTCTTCTTGGACAAACTGCAAGTGAAATACTCTTCCACTTGGAAGATCCAATCCAATGGGTCCTTGCCATTAAAACGTGGAAAATCAATGCAAACTTGAGGAATCCTGACTTGGTTGGTATGAACTCCATAACGTTCTCTGGTAGGCTCTCTCATAGGTGGTTCACGCTCCACTCTATCTCCCCATCGGTGACCTTGAGTCACGTTCTCCCATTGAGTTCCTCCAAATCTAGCCCCATACTGGCTAGCTTGTGGGCCGTAAGGCTCACGGACTTCCAAATCTGGCAAAGTAGATTGTTGTCCTCCATGGTAACTGTTGTGCCCTCCTTGATGGCCACTGGGTCTTCCGTTGTTGCCATAGTACCCGCC
Organism: Nymphaea thermarum; assembly: GCA_011799765.1. Classification (NCBI taxonomy): domain Eukaryota; kingdom Viridiplantae; phylum Streptophyta; class Magnoliopsida; order Nymphaeales; family Nymphaeaceae; genus Nymphaea; species Nymphaea thermarum. The sequence goes on along the minus strand of JAANDH010000164.1, from coordinate 87,028 downwards.
ATAGTGACCGTTGTTCCCTCCATTACTATCATTGTTCCAAGTTGGCGGTGGCCTACTTGGTCCAGCTTGTAGGTGCAAGGGGGTTGGGTCGGCATGTGGAGGGCCGCCCAACACCCCTTTTCCCTTATCCAGTCCCGGAGGAGGAAGAGGAGGAGGTCCGTGGGTGGACCTTTGGTTGGCCTCCTGGTTTGAGGACATAGCTCGAATCATCTCCTTGATTTCATCGAGTTCATGAGCTTGGACAACTGTTTCTTATAATTGCTCATCTCATGGCGAATCCGTAGAACCTCATTCTCGATATGAACCATTCTTTCAACGGCTTGAACCTCCAACTCTGTGGATCGCTGCTCCTTAGGGGTCGAGCTTTCTTCTTCAACCTCGGGTGTTTCAGCCACAACTTGCTTCTTCTTGACCATTGTTGCCGGTCAATTCAGACAAAAGGATTACCGAAACTGAAAACTGTAGAAAACCAAACACGAAATCCAAAGGAAACCAAACTCTAACTCTGCCCTGCGGATGCTTCCAAGGTAGCCGAATTCTGTCAACTTCCTTCAGAGCATGCCGCAGGATGATGCTGACTCCAAGGAGGCTCTGATACCAAATTGGTAGGGTCTTGCCTATGGCCGACCAAAGTCAGAAGCCAACGGCCGTGCCTACCCCCAAGATCACCTTGGATCAACTGCAGACTCACCTAAAAAACAAATCCAATACAATGATTCTACCCCGTCGGACAGGAACCCCGACGTAAATCCCAATAGGTCAAACGGATACAAGAGAGGCTAATCCAAAAAAAACCAAGTCAAACCTACTACAAAATCACTAGAGATGTGAGGCCAGTACAAGGTGCGCGTGATACATAAAATATCTCACAACTCACTCAAGCGAACCAACACGCCAAGCCTAATCGAAACAAACCACACCCACCCGTAGGACGCTAGGTCGGCACGAGGTTGTGTCCTAGGCAAGTGCCTCAGAGGTCCCTCGATGCTCGACAACGACCCAAGGTCCCGCTCAAAGCAAAGTACGAAAGCAAGAACAACCTCCCCGTGTCTATAGGGTGAGAAGAGAGTACCGGCCAAGGCTTGCTTGGCGAAATAAAACCCAAGGCATCGAGGTGAGATTCCACACTCGGGCAATTTCAGCAACACTTGAGAAGGGGACCAGATTTGAGAAGAAAGCTCCAAGGATGTAGAAGCTCGCCGGTGGATGAAGACGTTCCAAAGGATCGCCCGGATGTAGTGGAGCCTTGTCGGAATCGCCTAGGAGATACTCGGATGATCGCCGCATGATGTGGTGACCGGCTGGAAATCTCACCGGAGGGTCGCCGGAAAGTGTGCAGTGGCGAACGGAGGTCGTCGGAGATGGCTGAGGCAAGGCCCGCCGGTTCCAAGACACACAAGGATGCGCTAGGCGGTCTTCCTTGAGGACTAGGGTTGGAACCAAGCTAAGTGCGGGTCTTGGGCTTAGGTTAGGTTGGGCTTAGGTGGGCTCGGACCAAGTGGGTTCAGGTGGGTCCGAGCTAGGTCTAGGAAGTGGGCTCGGGAATTGGTGAGGTAGGCTAGGTAGGTCGTGGGGTCCAAATTTGGGCTCGGTTGGACTAAGGGAAAAGGTTCAAATGGGGATCCCTAAATTCAAGGAAGGGTAGGTTTGTGCGATTTGGGGACAAATGGGAAATGGAAATGCAAAGGGCAAATGGGGCAAATGTTGAGTGGGACTAGGCTGGCTCGAGCGTAGGGTAGGTAGCTAATGATTTGGAGTAGATCTTGAGTGAAGATCAAACTCCAAAACGCTAGGGTGAGGTGGCGGTCCGGTAGGGGCTATCTCCCAAATGAGTAGGAGAGAGGCTCGACCAAATGGTGAGGTGTTGGGTGATGTGGCAGCTAATGTGATGAGGTGTTGGCAAATGGTGGGCTCGAGCTAATGTGTAGGGCTAGGTAGCGAGCTAAGGAGGCTGGTCAACCCTACATTCGTGGGATATTCCTAACTACGAAGATTGGAGTCCTAAAAGATCTCCAAAAGGTGATATCGCCCCTTCCAAATGTGATCTCTTTTCCAACAAATGTGGAGAGGGACGAGGCACTCCTCAAGCTCACTCTCTCAAACACTCTCAGATCGCGCCATGTGTCAAGATGTAAAGTAGAGCTGGCGTAAGGCCCAAAGGGTAAAATCCACTTACCAGATGAAGATAGGCGATCTTAGAATCCCCAAATCTGGTTGGTGCTAGATGGTTCTTCCCCCAATTGTTCGCCGGATTTCCCAAATGTGTGCCGATTTCACCAAATGTCCACCGGTTTCCCCAAATGTACTTCGAGGGGACTAAGATGTATTGCTGCCCACGCCGGAATTTCACCGGAAAAATAGCAGCGGTTGCCGGAATTCCAAATTCCGGCCGGCTCTAGAGTGAGCCGATCTACACCAAAGCTTGCCGGTTTTGCTTCTTTCTTTTCTTTTTCTTTTTCTTTCTTTGACAGATCTTTTTCTTTCTTTTCCTGTCCTTTTTCTTTTACTTTTTCTCAGTTTTTCGGCAAGTATTGCAGATCTGAACCGTGGCTGGATTTTGCCTCTTTTGCATGGTTAAATGAACGAAAACAAGCAAGAACTGAAAGGGGAAAAACGCCAATAACAAGAGGATTTAGGGACGATTTCCATCGTGAGAAAAAGCAACTTACTGGCTGTTTTACCGGCGGGTCACTCATCCTTGGCCGAACTCTTCACTAAAGCACTCCCAACGCCGTTGCACACTCCTTCTTTCAAGTTATGTGCGCTTACCTCAATGAATCCGTAGGTATGATGGATACTTCACCCTCCTAGTCGCCTAGTCGAGAGAAGCCTTCCCAATGATGATGAAGCCTCTAACCTTCACGGGTGGAAACATGAAGGCTGCACCATGATCGCCGAGTTGATGAAGTGGGGAAATTCGAGGAAGAAGAATCAGCTTGCGCCGGGCACTTGGTTGTTCTTCAAACTCCTAACCCTTTGGCCGAGTGGAGGAAGAGGAGAATAGAGATCGAGGCAAAGAAGAAGGAAAGCCATCGGGTTGTGCTAAAGCTTCGAGGAAGATCAGCAAGATTGTTGTTTTTCCCCAAATGTGAGACGGGAGAGAAGAGAACGTGGAGAGGAGAGTGCGCTAGGAAGAGAGGGAGACTCGAGGAGAGAGAGACATTGAACGAAAATACTCAATTTCTCATTAAATTCCATAAAGAATCAGGTAAACTCAAAGTATTTATAGTTGCTGAAATAAATCAGATCTAAACAAGTGATCCGGATCTGAAAACTGAATCAAATCTGCAAAAGCAAATGGCGCACACCAAATCCCAAGCAAAAGTGCATAAAATCAAACACGAGACCTAAAGTCTCGATCCTAAAACTGGTCCTCCTCTAGCCTGCGCGTGCTTGGGCTCGACTCGGACCTAGATTTGCCTAGGCTCCCCCTAGGCTGACCCTAAGTGACTGGGTTTTGACCAAGACCTAGGCTAGACTCGATCAGAACTGGACTAGACCCACCTCCTTGGTCTTCAAGAGCCTTGCTTAGAGTCGTTGCATTTCCTCCTGCACCACCCTCTGCTTCAACTCCAAGCTCGTCTGTAACCTCACCCTCGGCTTGTCCTTCCTGCTCTACACCTCCCACTCCTCCCTCTTGACCCGGGCTAGGGTCATCTTGGCTTGGCTGGGTCTGAACCGAGTAAAGGGCGGCCTTGCCCCGCCCTCTGTGACTGCTCTCGGCCACATCTGTGGCCGCTCTAGGAGAATTAGAAGGTTGGTCCATATCAGGTGGTCAGTCAATGCAGGGGATGGGAAGGGAGGAATAGAGAAGAGAATGAAAGGAGAAGCAAATTCACTCACTAAGATGGCGAAGGATCGGAAGCCTGAGGAGTTGCCGCCGGGAAGATCATTCGGCAACCTTCTGGAGAAGACTCCAGGGATGCAACCCTCTAAGGTTCGAGATCAATACGCAAAGAGCTCCATCGCCGCCTCCTTCCCTTTTGGAAGCAGGATCAGGGAGGAGTGCGACGTCCAACGGCTCGCACGTCCTGGAACCCTCCAAAATCGGTGCACTGATCCAGTAAGACTACGCCTGGATTCGGGTCTACAAAAGTGACAGTCCAACCCGCCATACAAATCTGGACCCGTGTCCGGTTATTCCCCTAGAGTGTCCCACCAACGCGTCCTGGCCTGCTCGGCGTGTCCCGCTTCACAGCCAAGACGAGTCTCGTCAATTCCTCTGCTGGTCGTGCTGGCCCTGCCGTCTGATGCTGCCCCGGCGTGTGGTTGGTGCTGGGGCGTCGGCCAGGCCAGCGGACGCCTATGGTGCGGTTGTGCTGGCCCGCCCTGGTGGCGGGCTCCCCATGTTGTTGCCTGCATCTCTGTAGCCTCCCTCGGTAGTATTTGGCCCTTCTCGACGAGCGCCCTGGGTTGCTGAGCTCGTATCCTTAGCCTCCCTGAGTGGCTGGACGCCCAGGCTGGTATGCTGAATAACCTCCCTTGCATTTGGTAGGGCTGGTCCCGCCCTTGGTTCAGGGTTATTAGCCTCCCCGTCTGTTCGGCCACCCTCCCGTTCTGGACTGTTAGCCTCCCTTGGCTTCGGTCTGGGGCAGCCAACGACGCTGCTCATGATGTTAACCTCCCTTGGTATAGGCTGAGCTTCGCCCGCAGCTCTGCTCGGGTCGGAGGTGCAGGTCTAGCCTGCCGCCATAGGGTGGGCGGTATCAGATCCACCCCCCTTAGATGGAGCCTGTCCCCAGGCTCCTACCCTCCCATGTTGGCCCACCTTCTCAGCTGTCCCATTCGACTAGGTACTCACGTCGAAGCTCTCCGTCCTTGCATACTCGCCGTCTGCGTAGTATCCTCCGTGGTAGGGGGGGCTCTCCCGGGGCCTCCCCGATGGTTGTAGGCGGTGGTCCTCGGTAGGGTTTGAGTCGTCCTACGTGGAATACCAGGTGTACCTTGGCTTGGGCGGGCAATTCCAGACGGTAAGCTGCCTTCCCATGTCGCATTCCCACCTTGTAGGGCCCATAATAGCGCGGCAATAGTTTGGAGTAGGGTCTCCCGAACAAGGTTTTCTGCCCTCTAGGCAGCCTCTTGAGCCATACCCAATCTCCTATAGCGAATTCCTGTTCTGCCCGCCCTTTGTCGTGCTGCACTTGCATCCGATTCCTGGCCCACTCGAGGTTGGTGCGAAGGACCCGTAATACCTTGTCGCGGTCAAGCAAGGCTCTTTCAAGATCCTCCTCCCCGGCCAGGCCAGGTTCATAGCTCCATAATGTGGGTGGTGGGCGTCCAAAAACTGCCTGGAAGGGGGACATCCCGATGGACGAGTGGGTGCCGCTGTTGTATGCCCATTCGCACCAAGAGAGGTATTTGACACACGTCGACGGCCTATGGCCGGAGAAACTCCGAAGGTAAGTCTCGATAGTGCGGTTCACCACCTCCATTTGCCCATCGGTTTGGGGGTGATGGGCAGAGCTGAATAGTACCTTGGTTCCCGTGAGGCCTGTGTACTCCTTCCAAAAGTCACTCACAAATATGCTGTCCCTGTCACAGACCATAGTGCGAGGCATGTTGTGATGCCTGCCGACCCATTCTTGTAGGTTTCTGCCACTAGTCGTGCCGAGTACAGGCGAGGTAAGGCAGCAAAGTGCCCATGTTTGGTGAGCCGGTCAATCACCACAAGGATAGTCTCCTTCCCTTCAGAACGTGGCATGGCGTCAATGAAGTCCATGGACACATCCTCCCATGGTCTATCCGGAATTGGTAAGGGGCAAAGGTGTCCCGGGGTCTTCATTGCTTCATATTTCTCTCGTTGGCAAATGGTGCATTCTTTAACGTATTTGGTTACGTCGGCCTTAAGCCCCTTCCACCAAAAATTGGCTGCCACCCTCATTCGTGTCTTATCCCGCCCCTCATCCCCCATAGACGGAAGGTCATGATGTTGTTTGATGAGTTCCTTGCATAAGGGATGGCCTTGAGGGATGACGATCTTGTTCTCTTTATAGAGCAAGCTCCCTCTAGTGGTGTACCTGGCAATGCTCCCCGGGTTGGCCTGAGTTGAGGAGGAGAACAACCTAAGGGTGTCATCTCCTCTTTGGGCCTCTCGGATTCGGTCCCACAAGTCGGTCACCGGCCCGGAGATAGTGAAGAGAGTCTGGGGCACTCGAGAGAGGGCATCGGCTGCCGAGTTCTCCACTCCCCGTTTGTACTCGATAGAGAAGTCATAGCACAACAAACGGGCAATCCATCTCTGCTATGTTGGGGTGGAGATGCACTAGGCGAGGATATACTTCAGACTGACATGGTCGGTCCACACGGTGAATCGCTGTCCAATCAGGTAGGGTCACCATTTCTCCACCGCAACTACTATGGCTAACATTTCGCGCTCATAGGTAGAGTACTGAGCAGCCCTTTTGCTGAGTGCCTTGCTGATATAGGCAATGGGATGCCTATCTTGGCTGAGGACAGCTCTGATCCCGACCTCACAGGCGTCGGTTTCAACAATGAAGGTTTTGGAGAAATCAGGTAGGGATAGCACCGGGGATGTGGTCATGGCGGTTTTCAGCTTTTCAAAGGCATCCCGTGCGTCTTCCTTCCAAACCCATCCACCTTTTTGTAGCATCCGGGTGAGTGGGGCTGCGATGATTCCGTAGTGCTTAATAAACCTATGGTAATACCCGGTGAGCCCTAGGAATCCCCTCATTCCCTTCAAGGAGGTCAGCACCGGCCAGTTGACCATGGCTTCAATTTTGGAGGGGTCAGCCTTGACCCCCTCTGAAGTAACGATATGTCCCAAATAAGCGACCTCGGTCTGGCCAAAGCTGCATTTTGTCTGCTTGGCATACAACTGATGCTTCCGGAGTATCTCTAGGACCATCCGTAGGTGTCTTACATGGTCCTCAAGCGTGGTGCTATAGATTAGTACATCATCAAAGAACACAAGCACGCATTTCCTAAGGTGAGTCCGGAACACGTCGTTCATGCACCGTTGGAAGGTAGCAGGTGCGTTTGTTAGTCCAAAGGGCATCACCATAAACTCATAGTGGCCGTCGTGGGTGTGAAATGCCGTTTTCGGAATGTCTTCTCATGCCTTCTGAATATGAAAGTATCTGGACCTTAATTCAATCTTGGAGAAGTACTTCGCATCGAAAAGCTCATCTAGTAACTCGTCTATTACCGGGATAGGATGTTTCTCTTTGATGGTGGCCTCATTGACGGCCCGGTAATCGATGCAAAACCACCATGTTCCATCCATCTTGCTTCTTCACTAGGAGGACTGGGGAGGAGAAAGCACTGGTCGAGGGTCGGATGAGCCCCTCTTTCAACATCTCCCTTACTTGGCATTCTAACTCCTCTTTCTGGGCGTGAGCATATCTATAAGGGCGCACACTAACTGCTGAGGTTCCAGGTATGAGCTGAATTCGGTGGTCATGGGATCACGGAGGAGGCAATCCCTTAGGTTCCCAGAATACATCGGTGTACTCTCCCAAGAGGAGGGAGATAGGCAATAGATAGGCAGGCTCAGGCGCTTGTAGTGCCCTCATGGCTTCCCTTGGGGGGACCGGGCCATCGAGGGCCTTGAGAGTGGCTTGTCCTCCCCCCGCTTGTGGAAACTTCAAGGTCATCTTTTTGAAATTAAACGTGATCTCCTGGAGGGTTTTGATCCATTGCACCCCTAGGCTTATATCTGTGCCACAATGGCTCAGCATAAACAAGTCCCCCCGGAAGTTGGCGTCTTGGATCTGAAGGTTCACTCCTTCCAAAGCTTCTCGGCAGGGGATCCGACCTCCATCTCCAACCATGACATCGAATGGAGGGTAAGGGGTCTTCTCACAACCGGCCGAAACGGCTATTGGGTGGCTGATGAAATTATGGGTTGGGCCGGTGTCAACCAGAATCATTTACCTTTAGGCTCCCCACGGTTCCTTTTATCCTTGTGGAATTTGGAGTCGGGGACTGAGACATGGCAAAGTAAGCTTGTGGTACGATGGCCTGATGATTGGATGGCTCTCCTCTTTCCTCATGGTTCTCGACTAGAGTGTCATTACCCTCCCGGTCTAGAGGTTCCTGCTCCTCTTTTATCACTTGATAAATCATATTGGTCTTGCATTTGTGCCCTTTAAAATACTTCTCAGGGCAGTAAAATCACATCCCTTGTTTAATCCTTTCCTTCCGTTCCTGAGGTGTGATGAATTTGACGTGTGGGGGGGCTGGATTCCGGGGTGTGTTCACCAGTGGGAGCGGGTGTCCAGGCTCTAGGGACATATTGCCGGGGAGGAGGGGAAGATTGGCAGCTCCGGATGGGCGCCAAGGGGCTTGCTGACCGGTGGTAGGCCTCAAGGCGCCTAATCTTCTCCTCAATACGGTTGGCCTTCTTATAACATTCTCGTAATCGTTGTGGTCTGTCAGCCATAAGTTTGAGTTTGATATCCTTCCGTAATCCCCCGATAAAGCTGGAAATGAGTGCCCCCTCTGGCCATGCATGGACCATGCTACTAAGGTCTTCGAATTCGGCTTGGTAGTCCTTAACCATGCCCGTCTGCCACAAGGCTTTGAGCTCTATTTCATAATCATGGAAAGCGGATTCTCCAAAACGGTCTAGTACTTCTTGCTCTAGCTCTTCCCACGTTGGTCGTGGGAGCCCTCGATAACACCAATTGTACCACCTTCTAGCTTCTCCCTCAAAGTGATACACCGCGACGGAGACCCATAGATCTCTAGGAACCTGCTGACAAGTGAAGTATTGGTGGCTCTTGTGCGCCCATTCTTGGGCCTCGTCTCCTCCAAACCTCGGAAAGTCCAACCTTAACCCTGGTATAAATCGCCATCTATCATCCCGGAGGTCATCGTGGAAGGGGTTAAGGTTGACCCTGCCATAGAGGGGTTGCCGTCTTTGTCCTTGAGGAGGGAGCTCTTCTCGGGGTGAGTCTAGACCTGATAAGTTGTCATGGAAATCCAGGGTGGGATCTGGTCGTCCCCCCTCTCTAGCCCGGAATAGAGGTTCCTCATGGTTTCTCATTCCTTGCCTCCATCTTTCTGCCCTAATTCGTCCATGTCCCCGTGGTTCTCCTCTATCGGTCGGGTTCCCGAAGAGGTGGTGTTGTCTTTCGGCTTGTGGTGGTTCAGGGTATCCACTCTCCCTCCTCGTTGGCTCACCCCTTTCTATTGTCCTTGGGGGAAATCCGCCGGTTTGGTAAGCCTCATTGCTCCTAACTCCCGGAGATCTTACCTTTCCCTCTTTGTCGACGGGGGTATCAATATTAGCCCAACTCCATGGATCTGGTGGAGTCAAATGGTGACTCCCTTTGCTCTCAGCTGGCCACTCGAGTGAGTAGTCATTTGGCCTTTCAAGACCCCGTAGAGGAACATTGGGTTCCTTAAGTCCGGGATAAGTTCCCCTATGGGTAGGTTGCCCCATCTCGTATTGGAGCTTCACATCTCCCGTTCCCTCGGGGTTGTAATGGTTTCTTCCCCATTGGTTGTGTGATTCGAGGCTATCGATTCTATCCTTAACTTGCCTTAAGGCTGCCCCCAGATCTGAACCCTTTTGGTTCATCATCCCATTTAGGTTTTCTTGTAGCATCATTCCCAAGGTCTCAAACCGTTGGTTAAGTTCTGAAATCATAATGCTCGATTCGGAGTTCGTCATTTGGGTGGGGTTAGTATCCCCTCTAATCGCACGTTCGGCCCCCACTTGGGCTATCACACATTCATCCTGCATTTCCGATTCGTCGGTCACAACCGGCGCCTTGTCCTTTCCTCCCTTGGCCATGGAGGATACACTGTAGTCTGATCTCACAACTGTGATGGACTGACCTGAAATACTCTGCCCAATTCCAGTCAAATGCCACTACCTTGCTGCCTGCCCACGGTTGGAAACTGCTCAGCCTTCAAATTCCGTTTGAAGCTGCTCCTACCTCACGGGATAGCTTAGTACAGGGGCTCCCGGCCTGAACAAAGGCCCTAGCTAGATCCCAAGATGAGTACAAATAATCCCTGCCCCAAGCTCACAACATCAACTCTCAAGAATTCAATAAGGGGTGGCATTAATTTTTACATAAACGTAGCGATACATGGTTTAAAGCGCTCCCATCTCACTCATCAAACCATGCCTACATTCGCACAAACCATACCCCAATGCCCTTGGTGAGTCTTCCCTCTATCAGGCTGTGTCCTGTGCAAGGTGCACAAGAAGGAGCCCAAAACAGGGGTGTCGGTGGCGGGTTTCAAACAGAATAAGCACAATTTCCCACGTTCTATAGGGGGATTTGGTGAAAAACCTGATCACGGGGGAACAAAGTCCGGCAATGTAAAACTGCTCCCCCCGTATTCAGCGGCCTCGTATCTCCACGCTCGGCAGCTTCTGAGGTGTCTTGAGCCTCAACTCCTTGATCAAGTATGAACAGCAATAGTTACTGCTATGAATGGACAGTAACTTAGAGAGAGAAGGGAATGCACTTCACCGTGGTCTTGGAAACCCCTATGTGCTGATGTAAGTAGGGGGAAGCAATCGCTGGAATGGCGCCAGCGAACACCCTTCCTTCTTCCGGGTTCAGCTCAGTCACGGTTGCTGGCTGGACCTCCTCTCGACTAGGGTAATCTCCAATCAGAGGAACTGAGAGTCACCGTTCAGAAATTGAAAGGAAACAGTGTATTTCCAAAGTTGTTAGAAGTCGTCACCGTGACAAGTTTTAGCCCCTGTTGATCAGAATTTGAGGGGGAGGCAAGGGACAATTAGCTCGGCGTAGGCTATGACTTCTAACAACTCCAAGATGTTCAGCTCCTGCTTCTCAGTTCAAACACTAGCTCCCACTCATCCGCGTTCAAGTTGCTACTCTTCCGCCGCTCGGTTCAGCTTAGCAGGATGAGAAGTGATAGCATTTAAAGAACGAGGTTACTGTATTGTAAAGAGGGAGGGATGCTTGGGGATGTCACCAGAGAGTCGCGTAAACCTCAAGAGAATATGAGTCGGGGTGAGGCAGTCACCGGAAGCGCCGGCGAACGCGTGTTCTCCTTGAGCTCTGGTGTGTCAAGTCTCCGGTCGTCTGCCGGATCAGGGACCAGTGTTCACAGTCGCAAAATCTGCCCTCGACCCGTCCTCACTTGGATTATCGCCATGCCCGGGATCTGGCTCCAAAATTCTGAGGTTTGGGTGGTTAGAAAATAGAGATTCAATCGATTCTAACACACCTGATCTTGCTGGATTCCGACGCCTGAGCGATCAACGCCGATCTGTTGAAGTTGGGGTACGTTTGGCCTCTTCAAGCGTCTGAGACAGGCGAACAGAGTGATTTCAAGTGGTGTCCCCATCTCCGACACTGCCAACACGGCTGGGGACACGAAGATTCGAAGTCGCCTAAGTTATGGAAGAGTTGATTCGTGTTGAGCGGGACGCGGTGTCGCTTAAAGATGATGTGGTGCGGGACTCGTGGTGGGACACGATGAGCGTCGAGTTCCAGGTGGTACGGGACTCGACGGGAGTCGCGTGTCCGTGCGTTCCTCCATCAATCAGGACACGAAACCGCGACGCGTCGATGACTGAAGAACTCGGCGGGATCCCGATGGAATATTCCGCCGCAAAATCGGGTTGGCTGGAATTCCTCCTCCGCGCCGGAAAAACGACAGAAAACTCTGGTGATCTTCAAGGGGCTATTCCACCACCGTCCCTGAGCCAAGTTGGACGATCTTGGGCTCGTTGGAAGCAGAAATTTGTTCGGAACTCACTGGTATTGGCCTCTGCATGATTTGAATCCGGTGGAAGTCAGAATCAGTGCTGGAGTGCTCGGATGTCACCTGAAAGAGGAACAAACGCAAAACAGCGATGAAATGTACACCAAGAACAAGATCAAAAAAGGGAAATCCATCAAGAACGAATTAACCATTGGAAACTCGCAGGAGAATAGGGGAATGCCGGTGGGGAAACGGGTGGCGTGCGTCGAGGGGAATCGATGGCGAGGAAGGGATCGACGGCGTTGGAGAGTCTCACGGTGCAGGGAAGGGTCGTCCGGCAGGTGAGGACTCGTCAATGGCGTCGATGGGGTGCTCGGTCCATGCAAGGGATGGGAAGGGAGGAATAGAGAAGAGAATGAAAGGAGAAGCAAATTCACTCACTAAGATGGCGAAGAATCGAAAGCCTGAGGAGCTGCCGCCGGGAAGATCGTCCGGCAACCTTCTGGAGAAGACTCCAGGGATGCAACCCTCTAAGGTTTGAGATCAATACGCAAAGAGCTCCATCGCCGCCTCCTTCCCTTTTGGAAGCAGGATCAGGGAGGAGGGTGACGTCCAACGGCTCGCACGTGCGAGCCGTGGTGATGGCCGACAGCCGTCCCGGTCTGACTCAGCTATCGGACCGGGTCGGTCCGACCGACTCGCCCGACTCAGAAAAAGTCCCGGGTCATCCAACGACACAAGAAATCAGGTTCGGACCCCAGTCCTGGAACCCCCCAAAATCCGCGCCCTGATCCAGTAATACTACGCCTGGATCCGGGTCTACAAAAGTGACAATCTAACCCGCCATACAAATCCGGACCCGTGTCTGGTTATTCCCTAGAGTGTCCCACCAACGCGTCCTGGCCTGCTCGGCGTGTCCCGCTTCACAACCAGGACGAGTCCCGTCAATTCCTCTGCTGGTTGTGCTAGCCCCGCCGTCTGATGCTGCCCCGACACGTGGCTGGTGCTGGGGCGTCGGCCAAGCCGGCCGACTCCTATGGTTCGGTTGTGCTGGCCCGCGCTGGTGGCGGGCTCCCCATGTTGTTGCCTGCATCTCTGTAGCCTCCCTTGGTAGTATTTGGCCCTTCTCTGCGAGCGCCCTGGGTTGCTGAGCTCGTGTCCTTAGCCTCCCTGAGTGGCTGGACGCCCTGGCTGGTATGCTGAATAACCTCCCTTGCATTTGGTAGGGCTGGTCCCGCCCTTGGTTCGAAGTTATTAGCCTCCCCGTCTGTTCGGCCACCCTCTCGGCCTGGACTGTTAGCCTCCCTTGGCTTCGGTCTGGGGCAGCCAACGACGCTGCTCATGATGTTAACCTCCCTTGGTATAGGCTGAGCTTCGTCCACGGCTCTGCCCAGGTCGGAGGTGCTGGTCTGGCCTGCCGCCACAGGGTGGGCAGTATCACCTAGACGCATGGCCACTGTGGATGGACGGATGGGATTGATGGCGGCATCAAATGAAGGCAATTCGAATGTGGTTGGTAGGATCTTGCCCGATGTCGACCAACTCCAAGCCAATGGCCGTGCCTACCCCCAAGATCACCTTGGAAAGCTTATGACTAAGCCTAAGACAAACAAATACAATGACACTGTTAGGACCCAACCGGTTGTGACTAGAAAGTCCGAACCAATCGAGAACCTAGTTCCCAAGACCTACTTGAGGATCGATCTAAAAACAAAAAATCTTAAACAAATTAATACAAGATATCTACCCGACCGGACAGGACCCTGGAGCAAACCCAATAAGAATGGAGTACAAGTCGGGTATCCCAAAAACCTATCTAAAGTTAACCTACTACAAAAGACTACAGGGTGTGAGGCCTTACAAATCGCGAGTGATACACAATCTTTACAATTCGCGAGCGATACAATCCCGGGTGGTCGTGTCTTTGGCAAAACTGCCTCCGAGGTACCGCGATGAGGACTATGGCTGAAGCCGGGCTAAAGCACCAAATAAAACAAACAAGATGCTTCCTAAAGCAAAAGCAAATAACTACCACCTCGGATATTACAACTGGGAGAAGAACACAACCGGCCAAGGGGTGCCTTGGCTAAGCCAGATAAGTAACCATGGGGAGACAACCAAGCCCCGGGTATTGCAGCTCACGGTTCTAGAAAACCAACTGAGGAGGGCCTCCATGCTTGAGCCACTTCAAAGGAGATTGCCGGTGAGGAGGGCGCGGGTACGGGCAACCGCCTGTCGCCTAGCACCGAGAGAGCGACCGCCTGTCGCTAGAGGAGCGGCCTAGAGTGCCGCCGGGAGTGACGAGGGGGGCTGGAGTTGGGAAACGGCAACACCGACCGGCCTTTCTTCGTATGTGGCTCGGCCACGTAGGTCGGAAGGGAGTCCGACGACCAAGGGAGGGCCGAGGAGGAGGAGCCGGGAGACTAGCAAGGAACTAGCTCGCACGACTAGACCTAGACCTAACTAGGCTCGGGTGGGTTTGGTGCGGATGGGCTCTATAGGTGCGCTTGGTCTAGATAGATGGGGAAGAGAGCATGGGTAGGCTAAGTCAAAGCGGGCTTAGGAGGGATGAGAGGGTGCCTAACTAGTAGGTAGGCTTAGTCGAGTAGGCTAGGTAAAGTGAACACTTGGCTTGGGTAGGTCAAGCTTGACCAAGGTGGGGTTCGGGTTTGACTAAGGTAGGTGGGCTAGACTAGGTTGCGGACGAAATCAAGATGGGTCCGGGACTTAGGTGATGTGGGTCCCATGAGGTAAGCTCGGGGCTTCTAGGGTTTAGCTTAGAAGAAGAAAGATGGGCGGCGGCTAGATGTTACCTAATTTGGCTAAGGCAAGAGAATGGGGTCGGTTTAGGACACAAGGCCGAGAATGGGGGAGTTGCCTAAGGGGGAAGACGGCGCGCGAGGTGGTTAAGGGGCTAGGGTTTGGACTTGGCTGGTGATGCCAAGAGGGAGCGCCGGATGCTTGCCACGTGGCAAGATCTAAGGCCAAAATAGAATGCGCTAGAGGAGAGTCTAGTGATAAGGCAAAGAGGTGATATACTTTCCTAAAGAGTAGGAAGGAGATCGCGAGGATCCTTGGCGATTTGGAGAGTGGGCCAAGGGATTTCGAATAAGATGTCTCACTCTCTAGATGGAGGACACGTGGAGGAGATGTAGGGCAAGTAGGGAGTGCGGTTTAGGAAGGGGCAAGATGGGAAAGAGGGCTGGCGACAAAGGAGGAAAGGCTAAGGGCGCCAAATGGAGTTGCCTTTTTGGTTGAAAGGTGAAACGCGTGGCGCCTTGGTGGATTCCGCGTGGGAGCCACGTGGAGATGACGTGGCGTCGCGTGGGACCGAGGGGACCAGGTGGCGGATGAGCTGGCGGGTGAGGTGGCAAAGAGCTCACGGGATGGTGACACGTGGGGTGGATGGACGGCTAGGGCAAAGGGCGACTAGGGTTGACTTAGACAAAAAATGCAAATAAGAAAAGTAAAATGCGGCGTCTAAGGGGTTCCATGATTGGTGGGGCCCGAGATCCTAGGGCAATCTCGGCTGGGACACGACTTTGGGAAGGCTGCTGGATGGAGGACACATGGCAAATCGGCTGGTGGAGAGAGGACAATGAGGTACTTACCGGAAATAGGCCGGCGGCCAAGGATGGAGCTCGCACAAGCGCCAGCGGCTAGGGTTCCGATTCTTGAAGCTTTTGACCACAATGCCCTTCAAGATATTGAATGAGACTTCGTGGGAAAGAGGGCAGAACGGTACTTGCTGGCCGAAAATTGCAGCGGCAGCCGGAAGTTGCAGCGGCGGCCGAAATTCGAAGCTTTTCCGGCGAGAGCCGATCTTGATTCTAGCGGTCCAAATGCACCCGTTTTTGGATATGATGATCTTCTTTGTGGGGCGATTCCAATGGACTATGTTGCAGCGCCAAATCACGTCCGGATGATACTCTTTTGCTTGCTTTTAGGCTGCTGGACCGAGTCTTTCTTGTGTAAGTCAAGAGTGGTTTTGATGGCTTATATGCCCCAAAACAACACCCGGTTTCCTTCAAAAAGCTGGGCTTCGTACCGAGGAGATGGTAGAAGGGTCCAAGCGGTAAGGGAGGTGTTACAAGGGAGGGACACCGTAAGAACTGAAATCTAGCACTCGGGTATGCCGAGAGAAAGACTTAGTCCGCGGGTGAGGCACCCAAGCTAACAAAACCGATACCAACTTGAAGTTCAACCAAGTTCCGTAGTACTAACCTTTGTAAGCCGTCTCTATTGAAGCTGTCGCCGTCTTCAATCTTCCCGATGGAGCGTCGGCCTCTCAACCTTTTAGTGGGGAGAAGGAAGGCACTGAATACTCACTTGTAGATCTTGGATGGGGTATGCGCGTGGTCACGAGGAAGCCTTCACCGCCGGAGCCGTGGAGTCGCCTTGAGCCGTGGATCCTTGGGCCGATTGGGGAGAGGAAGAACGAAGAGGGGATTCGGAGGAAGAGGAGGAAGCCCGTGGTTGAGGAAGATGATGTCGCGCCTTGCATGAAGCCGGAGACACCAAAGGAGGTTTCGGGTGGAAAGGAGAGAGGCTGTGGGGGTAGAGGGCGCGAGAGGGGGAGGAAGACACTGCTCGTGAGAGAGGAAATCCGAGAGAGAGATGGAGAGCTCGAGAGAGAGTGAAACACTCGAAATGAATTCTTCTATTCCAAAAAGCATCCATTACAAAGAGATCCAAAAGCTTATATACAATTCCTAAATGGACTTGGTTCACCAGAGACGAACCGGTTCCTCTACGCAAGACCCATTAACAAAATGATACAGAGCACAACCTGCCCTGCTAGGTCTAAACTAGAAATCCAAATCCAAATTGCTTGAACGGAAATGCGCCAAAGTAAAAGTGGTTCGCCCCTGAGCCTTGTGAGCCCAGGGTGGGGACCTCGTGCGGGGATCTGCCCACACTTCGGATTAGGATCAAGGGCTCGGTCTGAGTGACCTAGCCATTTGCCTAAGACTCTTGGTCCTAGACCGCCTCAAGGGACCGGGAAATTGGACTCTTGCTGGGTTCAGACTTTTCTAACTTGATGAGTCCTACAACTAGCTCAGGAGAACCTTGCGGATCGTTCAAGCATGCACTTAGACCTTGTTGCTCCACCCACTCCACCCTCTGCAACCGGTTCTGTGCTCCCTTAACCTCTCAGGGATCTTCGGTCAAGCTTTGAGCCCACATGTCTGACACTTTTTGCTTCATTTTACTGGACTTGGGCTGCTCGGCCTCTTCTGGGTTCGGACCTACAAGTGGGTCCGTAACAGACACTACCCAGTCGGACAGGAACCCCGACTTAAAATCCCAATACGTATAAAGAATACAAGTGAGGTTAACCCAATCCCAAAAGCCAATCCTACTACAAGAATCTACAGATGTGAGGCCAGTACAAAGCGTGCGCGATACAATGATTAAATCACTCACAACTCACTAAAACAAACCACCAAACCAAACCTAATCGTTCAAACCACACCCACCCATAGGAGGCTTCGTTGCCACGAGGTCGTGTCTTCGGCTTGGAGCCTCCGAGGTACCTCAATGCGCAACAAGATCCAAAGGCCGGGCTAAAGCAAAAACAACCTCCCACGTTGCTATAAGGGGTTTAGAATGATTACTGGCCAAGTCTAGCTTGGCAAGGCAGCAAGAAAGACCACGAGGTGACAACCCACCATCAGGTATTGCAGCTACAGGGCAGGTGAAGTCTCGATCCAAATGACAGCTGAAGACGATAAGATCCACAATTCCGAAGTCCTGAAGATGGGTGAGGACAGCCGGCCGCAACAGGCAAGCAAGCAGGTTGCAGGACGCAGGCAAGGGCTGGCCGCAAGTTGCTGGTAGGCACCAGCAGAAGCTGGCCGCAAGGGCAGGCCACAGGCGACAGACGCCGACCACGGGAGGCAGGCAAGTGCCGACAGGAACAGGCCGCAACAGGCAGGTGACGACAGCAGGCAGCTAATCTTTGCTTGTGGTGGACGGGGGTTGCACCAATGCATACCGATTGTTGAAGAGGGGGAAACCGTGGGTAGGAGATCACTTCCGCATGTCCCCATCATCCAATGCATACCGAATGTGCTAATCTTTTACACTCCGCCAGTGGCTACAGATACGGAGGTGATCCAAATCAAAGTGAGGCTAACTTTCAAGCCTCAAGTTCAGGCTTCAGATGATGGGGACGTGCGGAAACCAAGTGAGGTTAAACACCTCAACGGAGTGGATCGTGATGAAGACCTAGGCAACTCTCGCCTAGAAGCACTAGCTAGTGCATCAACCGGTGAGGTGGGTTTCGTATGTGGAGTTATTAGGAAGCAGCCTTGGGCGACCTAGGGGCATGGGGGTCTTGAGACCACTCAGACCAGACTTGAAGGCGAGTTCAGGTGTCACCTCAGCAAGTGTGGGCCTTGCGCCCAAACCATTTGACTTTGCTTTATTCACTTGAACTCATATTTCATTAATTTGCTTAAGTCTTTTGCTTATGTACCTTTTTGATTCATTAGACTCAAGTTCTTGTAAGACTCGTCCCGAGTCATGCGTGAACTGGTTTGGCCTACACTATAAAATTTGAAAACCAATACATTATTCATTATGCAATTTGAATTTTGAGTGTTTCTCTCTCCACTTGTGCGTGTGAGATTTTGGCCCCTAAGGCATGGCCTTGTTTAAGGCACTACACCAAAATTCATCTTCGTGTGAGGTGATTGAGGATTCAACCAGAAGGACGACCACCAGAAACTGTCACTGGAAGAATCATCAACATTCATCCTTGTCAACACCGGAAGAATCATCAACATTCATCCTTGTCAAGGGTGCAAATTCTTCAACAACAGAAGGACTTAGAGGCCTAAGACACCAAGAGGATGTGCGAAGGGAGAACTGAAGCTAGTGGCAGTGGTAGAGGATCTTCCGACGAGCAAATCGACCACCGGTGGTGATTTACATCAGCTAAGCACCTATTCTCCTTATGTACTTAGTGTAGATCATCAGATTCACCCAAAGGAGTTGGTCTAACGTGAAAGAGAAGGCACGATCTTGGCCTTGGTCGACCTAACGTGCTGGATCCTAAGCGATTCCATCTCCCTTTGAAGATCTATCTGATCGAGCGATAGATTGGACTACTGGCACATTCTCTTGTTGTTCCAGCAAGTGTTTAACACCGGGAATCTAACCTGAAAGGTCTCAGATTGATATTCAAGACCTTGGACGTGATTTCTTATTGATATAATTCTGTTATAAGTCAAGGAGTTGAGGAGAAAATGAAGGAGAAGCTCATTCGGAATTTACATGTGAAGATCAACGACATACCTCTGATAAAGGATCCATAACTTGAGATTCCCTGCGAGTTTTAGGGTGATCTATAGCTTGTTGGATTCGTATTGAAGCAGCTACAGCATATGCAAAAATCTGGGCAATAGAAGTTCATTTGGTCAGTTAAATGGTGGTGAAATAGGATGGAAATCTTCAGCTGCAACAGAGCAGCGGCCAGCGACGGCACTGCCTGATCAAGGGCAGTTTACCGATGATCCACGGGGAGTTTGGCCGCAATATTGGTACCGTTGGAAAGATCCAGATGTCAGCTACATCATACTCAATTTTCAGCGAGATTGGAGTTGATTTCGCCAGTGAACTTTAGCTCGTCGGACTGTGACAGTGTTACCAATGCACACTTTCCAGTTTACATTTAGAGCAATTCCGGCCGGATTCCGGCCGTATTCCGGCGTCCAAATTTTGGTGAATTCTCCCCATTTTCCCCTTGGCATTTTATTCATTAATTGGTTACATTCGTGGTCGAGCAAGGACATTTTGGACTTAAGGAGAATCAGCCGTGCATCCACATTTGGCAAGCTCATTATTACCGCATTAGGGTTTGACTACATTTGGCGCCGCGTTGACGAGATCACCACATTCCTTATCCCACTCCAACATTTGTGGAAGGTGAATGTGTGCCAGCTGAGGCAGGGGACAAGTGGTGAATAGGGGAGGAACCAGCTCTCCCACATAAGAAAGGAAAGCGCCACGTGGAGGGCGCGTGAACTTAGTCAACGGCCAGCTAGGCACCACATTTGGAAAGAGTCCAAATCAGCAAAGAGAGTGGTGCTTCGTTTGTGGAAGGAGGTTGCACACATTGGAGGAAGGAGTCCCACTCAAATTGGACTCTTGCCATGTGGAGAAAGGAGGAGAGCCACCTACCAAAAAGGAGATCCATTGCTATAGGGAAAGTTCTCCTCAAATGAAATATATATATACATATATATATATATATACATATATTAAGAGAGAGAAAGAGAGAGAGAGAGAGAGAGAGAGAAGCCCATGTGAAATGCATGGTACCATTGCATAAGCAATTGGCAGCAAGAAAGGTTAGGTTTGTGGGGATGGAGTCATTAAACCTAGAGTACTTCAGTCCCCTGTAGATCCCATTGAAGATCTCCCCACATCAAAGGACACATCCAGAATGCTAGAGATATATATAGGAGAGCAAACAGTATCTCTAGTTCATCACTATGTATGGTTAAAGCATCCTGAAAAGCAATTTTCCACATATAACCAGGTTCGACCTTGACGAAAAAGGCAATGGCAAAATGTTTATATTTAGTGGCACCAAAAATCGCCGTCTGCTGGCGTATCGGTTTGTACATATCCTCATATTTTCGCTTGTATGGATCTATTTTTAATTTAAAAAATATGAATATCAAAATTTTTGGCTTCCGCCCGGATGGTTAAATATTTAAAATCCATGATTAAATGTACCATACACTGTAAATTACTGTCGCTATCATATACTATAGACCGCGGCCGGTGCATCTGTTCCATGGTGTTTCTAGTGATAATTTTAAATCTTTGGTCATTGGAAACGTTTGGCACCCAATGATTTTCAATTCTTCAACAAAAAAATATTTAATCAATTAAAAAATAGAAAGTATAAAACATATGAACCAGTTGTCGGGCTTGTATTGCATGAACAACTAGCGGCTGATAAACAACATTTATCAGAATATAATATAGACTTTCATGTGGCCTTGGAAGGAAAAGATGAGCCTTCAAGTTGGTTTTTTATATAGGGCTATCTCTTTTTAATTTTTCAAAATAATTGTAGATGATCTAATGGGGAGATTTGTTCTAAGGGGTATAACACAGCTAGTCGAGCTGGCGGGCCAGTGAGGGATTGGTCGTCAGTTTGCTTTTCATGGGTACTATTTTTTTGGATTGTAAACTATAGCAATGTGACACTCTAATTGACTAGTGTATCATGGGTCCACTCAAGTCCTAAAGTTGCCCTAGTGGTGGGGTAATCAAGGACAGCTTTAACTCTTCTTCAGCGGCTTCCACTTACCTGATCTAAAGGAGAGTTCTCCACATGATATCTTATTGTAATTAGCTCGCCGTCCAGGTTCTCCCAAGTAAGGCCGGCCCGGCCCGGCCCGATAAAATTTTTCAAATCTAAGCCCGATAATGCTATCGGGCCAGCCCGAGGCCCAGCCCGTTAAAAATGGGCCGGGCCGGGCTGCTGGAATATCGGGCATCGGGCTTGAGTTTCTGCCCGAGGCCTGGCCCGGCCCAGAAAAGAAGAGCGAGAAGTAAAAAAGGGAAAAGACGAGGAAAAGGAAAAAGGGTGAAAGAACCATCGTTCAGAGAAGCAGAAGAAAAAGGTAAGGAAGAAAAGGAAATACGGTGAGTTCTCCCTCTCGTGCTCTCTCCGTTCTCTCCCACCTATCTCTCCTTTTTGCCAGACCTCTTCCAATCTCTCTTTCTCTCCCCGCTACAACTTTTGTCTCCCTCCATCTCAATTGCTTCTTCCTGAATCTTCTCTGCTCTCCCTATCGAAGGAAGGCCCTTTGCCTCTCTCTGTTTCCATCTAATTCTTTCCCAACCAGTCCTTCCCCTTGCAGCTGCACCTCCTCATTCCTTCCTTCTTTCTCCAGTACAAGACTGCCACCAACACGCCGATTGCCGCTGTTTTTGGGTCGTTGGCATCCATTTATCATTGGCGACCCACCAGCCTTCCATTTTGTTCCAGCTACAAAGGGCTCACCATTGAGTGCAGCATGACCCAAGACTTGGGGCGTCTCTATAGCTTTACCCATTGCTAAAAGGCAGGGACGAGGGTCGAAAGTGTGAGAAACATGAACCCTAACATGAGTTAATTAAAAAAAAAAAAGTTGCAGTCGGGCTTCTCTGCCCCCGACAGTCATGGTTTCAAGCCGGGGCTCGACCCGTTAAGTACCAGGCCGGGCCGAGCCCCATAACATAAGCCCGTTTAGTATTTTCTCAGAGCTCGGGGTCCGGGTACCGGGTACCTGACTGCGGCCCAGCCCGGTGCTCGGGCTTACTCCCAAGGTTAAAGTGACTTGAAAGAATTTGGATATAGATCTAATAAAAACCACATATTTGAGATCCAAATTACAGATTCAACGATCTCTTGAGATAAATATTAAAAGTCATGATCAAATTGTCGTGCTAATCGAGTGGGATAAGATTGAACAGCTAGCTTAATTAATACATGACTTTGGTCACTTTTTATCGAGGAAAACAGATACGTTCGAAATAGCATCTTCCTTATGAGTGTATTTCCAAGAACCGCCCTCCCTATTCACTGTTTTGCATTGTCGTCTCTCCATTTTTGTTATTTAACCATGCGTCCTGAGGTCATCCGACTTCTTTTTTTTTTTTTAATCTTTTTTTTTAGAGAGAGAGAGAGAGAGAGCAATAATAGGGGACACAGATGCTTGCTCAAATGCATCAACAACATTGATATTGCCCTTTTTCTTTTGTTAGTAGCTTGAATTACTTTCATCTTAACTCAAAAATCAAAAGAGTAAGGGGTATATATTCGATAGCGTTGGATTTGAAGTCCTTAGAATTCGCGAACCGTTGGTTTATGATCCTTCATTCTATCTTAAATCCCACCTTTTTTCATTACCAAAAAGTAAAGTCCAACATAAGGTTCTTAGTTTGACGAACCATGGATCTTTTGTCATATCAACAAAAACATGCCATATAAGATTCATACCAAATCCACATATTTCAAATCTAGAGTAATCAAATGCCTCCTTAAAAAATGCCAAATCCAAAAGGATCAGTAGACATTCTTCACAATAAAACAAGAGGCGGGAATGATTTTGAAAATATAGCCACAGACAGTGGACTACTGTAAAAAAACCCTAAGAAAAAAAAAAAAAACCAATAATTTCAATAACATGCAGATGCGGTCATATGTAGCGTATCCCAAGAGAAAAAATGTAAAGGAAAATCCAACAGCTATCAGAAGCAATCCAAAAATTTAATTCGTAGTCAGGAACTTATAAAAGTTTGTCGCTAATATGGGAGGAGATGTTCCAAATCGAACAAGAACAAAAGAGAAGCGGTGGGTGATAACAACAGCCCACTGGAACGTCATCTCCTCATGTTCACAATACAACGCACCATGGAGCTAACAGTTTGTCGCTAGAGAAGACAACCCATCAAAGAAAATAATAGTACACGGAAACTGTGACCCATGCATTCTCCAAGTTTCTCTCATTTTAATGTTATTTAAATCTTCCTTTAAAAAATGTGTGGACAATTTTGATGACGATCTCTATTTACTCAATAATAATAATAATTAGTTTTTCTAGACTTGGGTAGGGACAGCACACCCACTAACTAAAATGTTATACATCCAATGTTTAAAGTCTAACTAAAGTGTCACACATTCACTCTTTAAATAGTTTAAAGAAGTAGCATCATGACAATCTAGCTTATGGTTGAGCATTTTGCTGATTCACTAGTCCAACCAGTTATGCTATGTCTCTCAGGGGTAACGACAAATGATTAATACTAACAAAAATGAAATTAATGAACGGTTGCTCAATAATAACAATAAGGGTGGAGAAGAAACAACTGATTAATACTAAAAAATGAACTTTTGCTTACGCGGGACAAATTTTTTATCATAAATCTGGAAATTGAATTGACAATTTCAACTTTTTTGGTTCATGTACCTTCAACAAAAGCTTTGAGCTTAAGGAGGCGAGACCCACAAAATTGACCGGATTGACTACAAGAGAAGGAAAATGACACGATCTCACTCACCCTCATTAACTGTTCTAAGTACTGGCGGGACCATGCACCAAGGGATACATGGCTGTGTCTAATCGGAGCTCCTTTTGAATGACCGACGTCCGCTTCTTTTCTCTGTTTTCTTCTTCTTCTTCTTCTCCTTTGAAAGATTAAAGAAGAAGTAATAAACTAAAGGAAACAATGAAGCCACAGTGCATGATTTCAAATTGAATGCAGCCAAAATGATTCAACCAGTGGCAATAAATGCGTGAATTATGTTTGCAGGAATCTAGCATCCTTCCGTTTGTACAAATGAGGAGTCTCGGGAGCTTATCAGGGAAAATTTGTTGATTTCCAGAGGCCGTCGGCAGGTTCTGCTCTCAGAATGGATGCCCTTGCTGCTGGTGGCTTCCTGGTCTCCAAAGTTATAAAGAAGATCGGTTTGGCTATACTCGTTTGCGTCCTTGCCCTTGGTAACTAATTCTTCTCATTAGTATTGCCTTTTTTTTTCTTCTCATTAGTATTGCTTTCTTTTTCTTGGTACTGATCAGAAAGATTATACCTGCTTCATATGTTACAGCATAATTTTCCATATGAGAGTATCATCTCTTTGTTCATGAGCCTGCTTCGTATATTTCAGATAAAGAACAATGTTCCTACGACTTTGGCTTTCTCTTTCTCTTTCCTAGCTCGAAACTAGGAAAGCACAGAACTATAGAAGCCACTTCGAGATGGGAGAATAGGCTGTGCTTATTTGATATATACTTTCTCTCTCTCTCTCTCTCTCTTTTCCTCCTTTAGGTGAGAGTTTTTCTCTGATGCATATATCATATATTAAAATGATATAAAGTCACTTGCTTGAGCTTTTTGGGCTTGCATGTAATCCAATTAATCCTTTTATAGCGAAATGCATCTAACCGGGTGAGTGAGACACTAATCTCACTACTTGAGTGAAAGCCCCACTTCTAATCAGGTGATTGAAACACTAATCCCACTGCTCGAGTGAAGGCCGAAGGCCCCATCTCTTTTTCTCTCCTTCTCCTCATCCTCGTAAGGTCTAAGGCTACTTTGGTGCCTTGAGGAGGCACCCCTCGTTATGTACTATTTTTTTGTGGGTGGGTTGACATCATAAGAGATCAAAATGGAGACTGCCCGCTACACAGAACCGTTTGCACCAATCCCCTTGAAAAACACATGTAATTGTTTTAATTTGTTACTAAAACTCTCTTCATTACTGCACTTAACAAATGGGTTGGGTAGCAACATATGGTAATGAAAGGAGATTCTGTGAAATTGAAAGTGGTTTATATATATGACGTCCACCTGGAAACTTTTATGCTCATGCATTGTGATCGTACAAACAGAACGTTGCTGAAAAATAAATGAATAATATGCCATAAATATCATTGTTCTCTCTCTCCCCCTCTCTCTCCTAATTTATTGGCTATATATATATATATATATATATATATATATATATAGAGAGAGAGAGAGAGAGAGAGAGAGAGAGAGTCAGTACTCCCATTTGAAGTAAGGGTTTGTTTGGCAAGGTTTAAATACTTCAGGGAACCCACAAACATTAACGCTTATTTTATATAAATTTGGTTTTTTAGAATAATGACATAATAATTAATATGATTTGTTCAACTTGTGCGTTTGCACTAAACAAATTGAATCATATTTAAAGTATTCATCAGTTTGAACAAATTTTCGTTATTAATTAAATTGACCGACAGATCATTATGCCCGTGGAGTCTCAAAACTTGAAAAAGGATAGTAGTATATTTAGAAAATTCTTAAGAGTGCCATTTTCTCTTTTGCCTGGACTGCGTATACCAAAAAGTTTCGACTGACATTTAAAGAATTCAAGTTTTGTAAACAGGTTTATATGCTAGACTTTCTTTTAACGATCTCTTCACGTTTAAAGAAACTATGCCTCAAGGTGCACATCATAGCAGCACAAGGTGGACAATAAACAATAATAGTATAATAATATTATTAAAATTTATATATTAAAATTTGACTTACAAACTTGGCTATGTGGTTGATTAATTTTCTGCGTTGAATAGGTCTTTTGTTTGCTCAAAACCGAAAGCTCTCGAACTCATCCTTTGCCAAGTTTGAAGCAAATCGCAAATCAGGCAACTGAAGTTTTCAAAATAGAGAGCAGCCACTACAAAAAAAAAAAAACCCATATTTTACTCATGAATGGGAGGAAACGCATCAGTAAAAAGACGATTTCACTGACGAGATTACCGTGGTGACAGTGAAGACCTATTTTTACCTGATGGATGAACATGTTGACTGGTGGCATGTCCTTCGGCGTCATAAGACCTGTTATGAACTTATCTATCATATGAATTCCCTATACTGCTTTCATTTTTTCCTAATTCACTACAGGATCAACTCGATAATAAAGAGGTTACAGTAGAAGTGAGTAGAATTATCATGCAATACAGAGAAACTGATAATAGGGATGAATTTGGCTGAGGTTAGGCAACTGAGGCAAGTCTTGTTTCTCACTTTTTGATCTGAGGGGACTGTGTATAGTTTCCCTCCGTTGCAGTCTACTGTATGATGTTAAGCATCTTGTTTTATCAAATTCTTTTTTATAGCTAATTCTTTTTTAATAAAGGAAGGGCGCCATCTCTCGGCAGAATTTCCATTAGAACTACAAGATCAACCATACGGCAAGGTAGGTTATTTTTCACATCATTCTACCATCGCATTTGGAATGCACAAAAACAACTAATGGCAGGCAAAAAAGTTCCCTCAACCCAAGCCAAAAAAATGGAAGTTGGTAACAAAATGAAGAGCATGAGTTAGGTGCAGCAAACTATTAGAGTTGCAATTTATGTCATGGATAAAAGGATCTGAACTTGACGTGCACAATTTCATTTATTCGTTGGCCCTTTAAGATGTTCTCTATTAGCTTTGCCACCTGTCGCTAATTGTTTAGTGCATTTTTCTTGCCACTGTGGAATGATCTCAACTCAACCGAAAAACTATTACATAAATCTTTCTGGCGAATTTAAAATGATCGCTGGCGGCATCCTTTACATAATAATTATATCGTCGAGTTCAATAGTGGGCGCGTTGGTAGGACTCGTTGTTGGCAGCCTTGCGGGGTTGACCAAGGGAGCCGGATTCGAATCTGGTGCACGAACCGGAGCCTTTTGCGGTGCCCTTGTCTCAGTTCAGCTGCTTCTTGGACCGACTCCAGTTTCCGGTGGACCTTCTTCTTTAGTAAGTACTGATGACTCTACCAAACATTCTCCCACTATCTTTTGTTTTCCTCATTTTTTTTTCTGTGAAGTATATACAAAGAGCGCCAGCCAAATGATCATCTTATTTCTGCCACCTTCTCCATTTCCAACATAAATATATCCAAGTTGCCAAGTCCATAAGTTTATTTCTTGCCGAAAAGTTCGCAACCTTACAAGTAAAAATTTGTCATTTATGTGGACAGATCCACGGCGCAATATGCGTCAAATTTCATCAGCTTCTGCTCGTACAAATGCACAAATCTACCTTGAAAGAGGAAATGTTTTTGTAAGCCAACAAAATTACACAAAAGTTGAAGCCATAATTTGTTCTTTGGTACACCTTCCATTTTGGTGATTTAAATCTCATCTTTATAATCCCACTTCATAAATCATATTTACATAATTGAATATATATACATACATATATATATATATATATATATATAAGAGTTAAAATCTTTCAGCCATCCACTTTTCCTGTCCTTGTGTGTGTAAAGGGCTCGATGGACGGATGGCCAAGAATCCAAGATTTTTACATATATAAATTTCAGCCCAAAAATGAAGGATGCATATACATCAAAAACTGGAACCCACGGCAGGTTCTTGTTCAGTACCTGGGGTTCATTGAAAGGGTCCCAGCTATTAAATCGACAACTGGTTATATACGCCGTTTGGTGCACGAAAATTTGTGCTTTATAACAAAAAATGATCAAGTTTTCATAGAAAAAGAAATTTTAGGTACAAACAAAAATGAAATTGAAGAAAGTGAAAAGGCTCAAAAGGACATTTCTTTCTCTATACTTTAAAAAATGCCCACTTTTTTTCTTTTCGCGTGTGATTGTTGCGTGCACCGACCGGCGCCTGACAGTAATGCTAGCTTTTGCCAAGTATTGTTGTAGTGTGGGGATCAACTGGTTGACATTGGAAAGTACTTTTGTCATTTCCTAGCTATTGACACAAAGTATCTTATTAGAGCCCACATATATAACTTGTTAGGACTCATTACTAATACACAAAGTATCTTATTAGAGCCCACATATATAACCTGTTCACCTCATCTACTTAGTAATGAGTCCTAACAAGTTGTTTGTTAAGGCATTCCACCTAACACCAAAGTGGCCCTCGTAATAAGAAACAATGTTTTCCAAAGACTAAAAAAATATAAACTTTCCGAATTACGATTAGCTTTTCATTAACATGTTTGTGCCTTTTGGAAACTTTTTATAGATAAATCCATGTTCTGAAATATTTCCATAAACATGATTTGGCTTCTGAAATTTTTCAACAAGACTGCCAACATTTGAACAATTTGTTTATTTCAAGAACATGCCGAGCTTTTTAACCATGTTTTTTTTTGCAAAACACCAGCTGCTCCTTAAAAAGATTTGAGGAATATAATGCCCAACGTTTGACGTATTTGAAAATAAATGGTTAGTGGTAGTTCGGAGAACTCATGCAACTCAACCATGTGCTGGTTATGAAGAACACATCTGAGTTATGTGAGATGCACAGCTGATAATTAAACCAAGAGTGACTTGAGTGCTATGGTTTTTCACCTGCAATGGTAAAAAAGTCCAACCTCCTATCCGCACACGGTTTAAGTATGAGTACTATGAGTACAAGTATGGGTATAAATGTCTGAAATGTTGTCAAGTGGTTGGGGACTTTTACCGTCACAGGTGAATGACCGTTGTTGTTCGGTGCTCTACTCTTGACCAGATATAAGCTCTTGGCGTCTAATACTATGGACATATTTTATAGATAGGCTAAAACTTAGGCTTCTATCTATAAATTTCTATATTTCTTTCACAACTTGAGATTAATTTTGCTAACATTTAAAAGTAATTCTCTACCATTCTTCAACAAAATTTTCTGCAATATACCCTTGTCAACATGTATTGATGAACAATTATGCACGGTACAGGTGTCAGCTTCTTACATATAAAGGACATATAATTGGACATGCTCCACTGTTTTCTGCAAACTTATATGACAGGCTACTTGAGTGAAAAGAGTAGGTCAGGAAAAAGGAGACATCAGCACCTATATATAGTACAAAACCTGTAGTTAAATCACTAGCTTGGATTAAATGACTTTTGTACAACTTTTCAAGTTCTGTTGAGAATAAAGTGGGGTTACTAATCCTTTTGCCAGAGCCCCACCTAGATTATTTCATCTTTTCTTCTCTCATGCTCAAAATTGTTTGTCCTCTCATCGACCCGCCAATTGTGGGTCTTGGGTGGCACGTATAAAAGAAATTATATAAGAAGTTATGATGCACAGCTGGTGAAATTAACATTTATTGATGATACAGGTGCACATATTTCTAAGCATAAGGCAAGGGACATTCTTGGACGATTGGGCCAGACTAACAACATATGATCAAGAAGAGGTGATTTTGAGTAACCACGGTTTGTGTGCATCATATCAACACACACATACTCTCTCTCTCCCTCTCTCTCTCTCTCTCTCTCTCTCTCTCTATATATATATATATATATATATATATATATATATATATATATATATATATATATATATATATATATATATATATAGATCCAGTCTTTCTCACTCTCTCTCTTTTTCATCCCAACTTAGCCCTGCCAATCATGTGGTTCTACTTCCTCATTTGATATAAAGAATGAAAATGAGGTAGTGAAAGGGTTTGAATTGAGAAAAGAAGGCGAGAAAGAAAGAAGAATTGAACTGCGGTTATTAGTGGTTCAAATTTGAATTAGACAAACCTTTTCGCGATATCTAGTTTATCAGGTGTTTGTGTTTTTGGATTTGAATTTGGATGGAATTGCAAAGGAAGAAAAGTTTATATATATCATATCCAAATACAACTTTTTAAATTCATAACAACATTCAATCTAGTTCTGACGTTTGAATTCAAAATGAAATCCCATCTGAAATTCAATTTGGATGTTCAGAACTAGGGCTGGGAATCCAAATCGCTAATATTGCCCTTAGGCCCAGTCCCTTGCCTAGATCCAGCATCAGCTGGTGGGGCCAAACCAGGATTCAACTAGTAGCAGGCTTGATCTTATGTCAAGTACCGACCTGTATTATTAACATTTATTATTATTAATTAAAGAAGAAATTCGTTTAAATCATTTTGTAATTGTATGGATCACATAGCAAATATTAGATTAACAACTACGCTTTCTTGTAAGCCCTTCTCTTCATTCTTTCTGAGTGCTTCGTTGCGTGCACACTCCATCTCCATACCTATGGCTTTTTCTGAAAGAAAATTGGATTATATGTCTTTACGTAGAATTGTGCCATACATATCAGAACGACATTGATGGTGAGATTGGACTACTCTCAACCATTTAAAAAAAAACGGGAACCTTGTAGACCTAAACCTTGTTACTTTTTTGACAATTGATCTCTTGCAGGCTGACATGATCGAAGAAAACTTTGAAGCTCACTGGAACATCTTCTGTATAAATACGACTACAGGAATGCTGCCAGAATCCATTAAAAAGTTGCCGAACTTTGTTGTTGACAGCCAAGGCAGTATGAAGTCCGGCATTAAAGGAATAACTTGTGTTATTTGTTTGCAGGTCAGTATTTTCTTAGAACCTTTAATAACTTTAATACAATATACATAAGGGATCGATGCAGAACTTTAGCTCTTCGCCTAATTCGAGGGAGGTGCTTCTGAGCAGCAGCTTTGTTCTCTTATGCAGGATCTCGACCAAGGTGATGCTGCTAGGAGTTTACCACAATGTGGCCATCTATTTCACATGATTTGTGTAGACAAGTGGCTTTTAGTGCATGCCTCTTGTCCAGTATGTAGGCAGAATGTTCGGTATAAGTAGCGTTTATAAAATTATCTTTTCTTTATGTAGGTTGTGTTTAATTAGTCCACATGTATCTTTATTAAAGCAGAAGATGTAGATATGAACAATTAAAGTATTACTGGATGTAGTGGATTTATTATGCAAATCAATGTTTAATTTACATGTAGCCTTCTGATTTGTGAAAGCTTCACCTACTTTAACTACATACAAAGCAGAAAAATGAATCAAGCCACTCATATCTCAGCTTATGGCCGGTTTGTTAAATTCACAAATCATAACAATAAGATCAACAAGTTGAACGCAACAGGCCTACAATTGAATTGACTCTACTTGTGAAGCAATGTTAGCTAAGAGAGCATTTGACATGTGTTCCACAATGCACGGAGCAGAACCCAACAGAGAGGAGCTAGCTGGCATGTTCTTGCAATGGTTCAAATGGGTCTTCTTTGATCCCCAGCTTCTACAGGTGAGGCTCCATCCTCACGGGGTGAAATTTGATGAACCAACTGATAAGATTTACAGTTATACAATTGAAGATAGACATGTTGTTGTTCTCAAATATGGATGGCTATCCAAATATAACAGATTTACACATAAAGAGGAAGATTATTATCTCCAAATTTTGTTGTAATTGTATTAATCTAGATCCACAATTAAAGGATCTTAATTGTATCCAATGATGATAAACAAGGTTCACAATCGCTCTTGTGAGAATGCGTGAAAAAGAGAGAGAGAGAGAGAGAGAGGTTATCATCGTTTATGGATGTAAGCTGCTTCTTAGCTGAACCATGTTACATCCTGTCTCCTTCTTCTCTTGAGTTTCTTGTGTAGTTGTTTGAGTTTAACAACTGATTTAGAGTCAGTAGGAATTACCTCTGCTATAGGTGGTCCTCTCTTTTCAAGCACACATAGTAGGTATTCAGTTCAAATAGCTCTACTGGTTTTATGTGTGCCTTAAAGTACACTTAATTCTGTTAAACAACTGCACTTGCTATCAAGATTATTGAATTCTCCAGTTGCTTTTTTGGCACATGTTATTGAAGATATGTACGAGGATGTTGAGCAACTGAACTTAACTTCCGTAAACTAAAGATCCAGAAATTAAGAACATGTCGGCATCAAAACCATGCAATCAAGCAGAACTGAAACAGACTTGGTATGGCATAGATCTTTTCTCAGGTTCATTCAGTTTATATCTCTACATAAAACAACTTGCAAATATTCATCCTGTCTCCTGAATCATGTCAATGAATTGGCAGCAATTACTGCTCGACTTAAATTCTAGTTCAAACTAATTTTAAGTCTTAATTTGTATGCCAACAAATATATAGAGAATGGCACATAGTACCCTTGTTATGAACCCTTTGCTTTTGTCCTCTTTCTTTTTGTTTTTTTTTTTAATTTCCAGATCATGGGGAGGCAGACCGCCCACACGCCAGATTGTGCCAAAGTGGCTATCCTTCAAATTTGATTTGACATAGATAGACAGTTGAGGATATCGTGGTTCCTCGTACTGCTATTCTCACCAAACATGCACGAAACAAAATCTTCCGGGGCTTGATTTGAATCCGACTACGTTTCTTCAAAAAAAATTTCTCAATTCAATAAGTTGTAATCAATTACAAGTACAGATGAGAAAATCATGAAAAAGGGAATGCAAAGCCCATTAGACAAAGCTATACGACAATATCTGATCTACATATTGGACAACATCCATGCTTTACTAGCCACTTATCGATACAAAATACATGGAAAGTATGCTTGCATTTAGGCAACCTTCTAGCAGCGTCCCCTTCTGTGAAATCCTGACATTAAAGATTAAATATACACTTCCTGTTATTACTGAAACTCAAGCCGTAGGAAAATTACAAAGCTCCATCTCCATTTTTTTCACAAAACCAATTGATCTTTCAAGTGTAAACAATAGGAGGGATTGTGACCCTATGACTGGCCTGCCTACTGATCAATCATTGCACTTGTTAGGGATATACATAAAAAAAACACTTTGACTGATGCATGCGTGCTATTTTTAGATGCCATGTTGGACCAGAAAGCTTCTCAAACATTTTGTGCCTTTGATTTACAGTATCTCTGGTATTTTAGATAGACTAGTGACACTGAAAACATTGGAAAATTTCAGTAACTCAAACATCCTTGCTAATAAAATAAAAACTGCCTGTAAATCAATATCCTCGAAAATGAGATTAAGAAAAAAATTGGAATTGTTCAATTATGAAATCTAGCTATCTCATGGTAAAACCTTAAATGGATCTTCTTTAATTTAAAAGCAAATGAATGGGAGGTGCTAAATCATGCATATACGAAATTGCAGGAAACTGGTCGTGCAAGTGTTGGGTCACTTCTTACCTGCAGACAGATAGCACAAGATGTTTGATGCACGTAAATTTCATGCTTCTGCTTATATGAGATATCGAACAGTTGCAGCTTCTGGATCGAATCTTGCAATAATCCCTTTGTGGTATCAGAATTGAAGATGTTGAAGGCCACCTCAGGACTTGTGTCAACTTCATCAACCTGTGGAAGATAAGAAGCTAGCATAAAAAAAGGGCTCGTCATGTGTTTGATGGGGCAGTGAGTCTTGGTCCCAGCTAAGAGCCCCATTGCTTTGCATACTTTCCTAGTAAGAATCTTGCAGGGGAAGGACTTTCGTTTGATTTTCCCACAGCAAAGGGGCATAGATCGATCCCCTCATCCAGTTTTCTTATACACCTGAAAACTAATCTATTCAAACCTCATAACTGTGCATTTTTCTAATAGAATTGGAATTGGAATACAAGGTTAGACTTAGGGCTGCATATGAACAGAGTTGAAGCTTAACTCAACTTAAAAAATTTGAGTGGAGCTCTATAAAACATGCTTTAGCTCGACTCGACCATACAACATCTAGCTCGAACTAGACTTCGCTTAACTCATTTAACTTGTTTTTTGTTAACTTGCCTTGTTTCTTTTAACTCGTTTAATTAATTCAATTATGATGAACTGGTTTCACATAGTTGAGCCAAACCGAGTTTAAACGAGTTGAATCTTATAATTCGAACTCGACCTGTACATTTAGTATTTCAAGTACAAATTTAAACTCAAGTTCGAGTCATTAATACACAAGTTGAGTTTGAGTCAAGGTTTTTTTGAGTGAGTTTGAGTCGGCCCTGCTCGTTGTGCAGTCCTAGTTAGACTGGTATTGGTCAATGGCCTATGACCGAGTCATCCGAATTAAGTACAATCCTGTTAACAAAGACTTAGACCAATACTATGGGCAGCCAACCATGATAGTGGATTCTGTTACCTGCAGCTGAAGTGCAGTTTCTATGGCTGGCGTGACCCATTCCGTCAAAACTCTCCCGTTTAACATGCTGAAAAGGATAGCTTCCTGCAACATCCACGTTCAGTAGATCTCGTCAGTTATGATTTAGCTTCTGCCTTTTTCAGCAAAGTTGCAGGATGTCATTCCGTATATTTGGACAATGATGGATGCATCTAGGGATTAGATCAAATGAATATGAATGATGACACTTATAACTATGTTTTAATTCCACAAGAATCCAAATGATGCGCACTAAAGAGAGAGAGAGAGAATCTATTAACACTACCAACCCCCAAACAGGAAGTTAGGCAGGAAAAGGATAGCATGATAGAAAATTCAAATTGAGAACATAATATTAACATCATCAAAAGCAGGATGCAGCCATTTAACCTGTGACACTACATCAGAAAAAGAAAATTGGTGGCTACCCTTAAGCAACATCGGCCTTTTCTTATTCATGGTGGGAGGTTAACCCCACCATCGTCTAGAAAGGAGGGCTCAAGGAGCCTTCTCCCATCCTTCCTGCCTTCAGGGTTCTAAGTTGGTACCCTATATAAATTTTGCATAAATGGGAAATACCAAAGATACATGGTATATATATATATATATATATATATATATATAGCTTCTACAGGCGATTTCTTACCAAGGAAAGTAGTCTTCCATAAACCATGGATTCAAGCACTTCCATTGATAGGATTGCACCGCTAGTTGCGCCGACAGCAGCTCCGTCAAAGAATCCAATTTCCTTCGTCTCTCCGACAATGGCTCCCGTGATCATTCCAACAAATGCACCAACTGCATTCACGCATTCGCAATATTATACAGTGTTTCAGCATGGATGTATCTAATGATAGCTTCAATTCAATGCGCATCTGTTTCTGGGCACCGTCAAAGCAGACAAGATAAGACGAAGGTGCTTAATATAAAAATCAGGATCCAAATTTAAATGTTAGGTTTGGACAACCAATTGAAACCATTCATCTTGATACATTTCTAGCATTTGTGTATATATCGGTCCAATCCATTGTTTGTCTGGATAATCCTCCGTTATTAATGAGCTAAGTGAATCTACACACACAACATATAATATATTGGTTTCCAATCATGAGACGCCAGATTCGATTATGTAGGGTTTACACATTCTCAGACTCAAACAATTATTTGCGCCTTTTAAACCCCTCTTCATTACTAACATTCTTTTGCCGACATATGGCAGCATCATCATCACAAATGACAAAGTTTTTCTCGAGTATGATACAAGAGTTGTTTTTCTCCAAAAAGTCTTGACAAACATCAAAAAGGTTTTAAAAAG
This sequence comes from Nymphaea thermarum, assembly GCA_011799765.1. Taxonomy (NCBI): domain Eukaryota; kingdom Viridiplantae; phylum Streptophyta; class Magnoliopsida; order Nymphaeales; family Nymphaeaceae; genus Nymphaea; species Nymphaea thermarum. The sequence goes on along the minus strand of JAANDH010000164.1, from coordinate 51,619 downwards.
ATCTTATAAATGAATAGTCAAAATAAAAATTTAGTAACTAAAAAAAATGTTAAAAAACACATAAAATGCTAAAAACTAAAAACAAAAATGGGAAAAAAAACAAAGAACGCACTTGTTCCACTTTTTGTTTTCATTTTGACGATCATACGAAAATTGATTTTTTTCCCCTTTTCAGCTGATTTAATTTTAATATTTTTTCAGGTTTTTTTTTTTGTAAGGCACTGGGCAGTAAAGATCTACAGGCTGTATTTACTCTCACTGCTCGTAATTTAAAAGCGATGAAAACTTGGTTATCGTCTACCATAATCATGTGAAGTCGGAGCCTAACTCAAGCAGAGATCTCAGCTTGGTAGAAATATTACTGCAAAATTTCCCCGTCTTGCCCTGCATGCAAGTAATTAAGAGCAATTTTATTCCAAAACAATACCTAATTTCCCCATAATATCTTAAAAGCAATAGTCCTTGAACACCAACAAACTGGTTGATGTTCTCAGTACCATTTCTTCATTAGGAGAATGAGGCCAAAATCTGTTGCAGTAATTTGAAAAACGTGAGATCCATGACAAGTTTCCCTCACATGGCACCATTGATTTCTTAGAAACTCATCAACTCCATCTGAAACGCACAACCAACTATACAGACTTCGTTGGGCCCCATGTCAACATATTAAACGCTTCCATATTAAACGCTTCCATGTGATCGGTTGTTTAGGAACAAGAAACAACCGGGCCTGTGGCAGTAAGGCTAGGCACTGGGTTGGGTCACCCCTGGGTACCAGGTACCCAGCCTAACTTAGGCCCAAGCCCAGGCCCAGGAAAAAGGGACCCAGGACTGTCCGACTAGTTATCGGGTCGGCCCAGAGGGGCTCGATAAGGTCAATTCAGGCCTGATAGTTTATTTTTTAATTTTTTATTAATATATATATTTATTAATAATATTTTATTATAATTAATTATATTAATATAGTATTTTATATTAAAAATATATTTAAATTTAATGGGTATGAGCCTGTGCCGGGCTCAAGCTCTGGTTTTCCGAGTCGGGCCGGGCCAGGCCCGGTTTTGGGATGTTTGGGCGATCAGGGTCTGACTCGTTATCGGGTCGGAATGAGCCAGGCCGGGCCGGCTTGATGCCCAGCCTTATGTGCAGTGGCAAAGTTAGAATTTTTTTTCAAGGGTACTGTTCACAAATTTTCTAATGGCACTCATATATATATATATATATATAACAGAACAAATATTTGAAGATGTAAATGCGAAAAAAAAAACACCATACATGCCACTGGTCCGCGGTTGTTGTAATTATGCCGCAGACATTACATGTTGCACCAAATCTAATATTTAGTGACAATATTTTCTGTTAAGGTATTGGTAAAACCAACAGCAATGCCACGATCATTTCGAAATCAATAATTTCTTACCTTGCTTGAGAAAAAATCACGTATGATTAATCTAAATTAAATTTCACCAGTGCTTCCAAGAATGATGCGTTGGAGGAATCAGGATCAGGTACCATGCAACTGTGCAGAAGGTATAAATAAATTTAAAAAGTAAACCACCTCATGTCGAAAAAGTGAACAACTTTTTATAAGTGAAGATCCAGCGCTTCCGTCAGAACTTTTTATATGTAAGCAGTAAGTATTCTCAAATGTAAATGTTATTGCCTACAATCAGTGTTACAAAATTACAAGGACATTAAAAGAAATGAAAGCAAGTGTATCACTGATCTACCTTAAGAGATGGTAGCGTACTAGGTGGCAAAGTAATTTACCTCTTATAGGACTCGTGTTTAAATACTGGAGTGGACAATGTAAAGTCTCAATGTGTTCTTCTTTTAAACCATAGAAAAATCCTGAAACATGCTTTGTGAACCCAAAATGAAAAGTACATAAGACGGGGGTGCAATTGGCTTCTCTTAGGGGACAGTGGAATGAACCACTCACCCAAGGTGTATCATTGATCCTTATGTTTTACCCAAGGTGTATCACTGATCCCTATGTTTTTAAATGTTTAAGAAAGGTACATGTCACAAGGAAACCATGATAGGCTTATTCACATTTGAAAATTTTTAATATATGGTGGCAGATAGTGTATACGGAGTAGGAAATTAGGTTTTTTTTTCTTTCTACACTGAAACTGAAACTGAATTTTGGATGAAAAACTTGAGGGGTAACCGTTTTCGTTTTCATATGAAAACACGTGAAAACTGAGTTTTCACAAAGCAGCATTTTGATATCATTCAAACTATCATAAAAGCTTGGTTTTGGACGCAAAACCTGGGGTCTCATCCAACCGGCCTGATAACTACTTATGTAACCCTGGAGGTATCTTTCTTTTCGGGAAAATATATGTATATATATATTATATATATATATATATAGACAGAGAGAGAGAGAGAGAGAGAGAGAGAGAGAGAACCGGGGGAGAAAGAGAGTAGTACCTAAAGCAAAAATGCACGACAAAATCGCCAAGCAGCTTGACCTTAAGACTTCCCATAATCTGCCGAATCTGGCCATCTTGGTGCAGCAGAGCAGATAAAGAACTCCTCACAAGAAGGATATAACCCAATGCCTGCTTCCTCACAGGAAGTTGTATACCCAAAAAGGGAAGAAGAAGATTAGACCCGAAGAAGCGTAAAAAAAAGGAGGTCTCTACTGTAATTGGCTCTTACAAGGCATCGCGAGTGCCAACAAACATTTATAGATTTGGACATTGCACCAGTAGAAAAATGAAAACGGCGCAGATTAGGCAAAAAGAAAATGGTGTCGCGATCGACTTCATTAATGTCAAGTTTCATATGCACCATACATCGCCATCGTCTTCATCATTAAAGTGGCGATTGTCCTGCTTCTGCATTCATGTCGCCTCCCTTTGTCTCTTTCCTCTTTGCGATCACTTTTTGAATCCGCCGACAGCCACAAACCTAGATCATTTACAGAACCGATCAACTGCTCAGAGAGGACGCGTAACGTTTGGCGACATGTTTATTTGCATTATTCTCCGGTAGATTTTGGTTGGTGAGTACCCAACTGATACATATTTAAGTCAGAAGTAAGTGGGTATACACAATCACTTGAGCGTTAAATCTGCAGGCTCGTATCCATGGCGTGATATTCTCGACTGCTACCCTTCTGCAGAATTTTACCGCTCACCGGCTTAGTTGCATTGTTTTGTGCATTAATTTTATGATGGAATATATCGATCCTTGTTGCCAAATCGATCGAAGAACCAACTTAACCATCTTCCTCGCTATGGTAATCTGTCTCAAAAGAATAGATTTTCTTTTATAGATTATTTTCTTCGTTATATTGTATAATGTATGTAGTTTTTGGTTAAGCAATGCTCCAAATTTTGATAAGCTTTACATAATAAAATATTAAATATTGACGAAAGGTTAGTTCTGATGAGTAATTCATGACTTCTATATTGAGTATTAATAAAGTTTCATTCTCGGGTTGCCTCTTAATCTAAACCGAAAAAAGTGCTTGTATTAACGTGACACAGTTAATTCCTCCCTTTTGGCAATCAAATGATTTCCCATTTCCAAAAACTACACATGTTAAGCTTGATCGGTTAGAACCTACCAATTAATTCACAGACATAGTTCATTTAACAGACAATTGGGCAATGCATGCATGACAGTCTAATGATTTATGTTACTAAATAAAATACATTTAAATTGAACAAATTATAAACTTTATGGAGCATTAATATGTCGACCATTGTGTCGGCCAACGCCTTTCTAATAAAACAAGCTTTTCACTGCAGCTTTATGAGACAAGCTTGAACTCTCCATTCGTCAATTTACCGCCATTTTTCAAGAGCAATTCTATTCCTTTTCAAGTGTTCCCAACTAACAAGATGTGTTGGTATGTATTTGCATAAGCAAAATATATCAATACAAATCAGCTCAAGTGAACAAGACAGCCAAGGATCGATTTCGAGGCCCTGGTTTACTTAAGTGGTTTGCAATAAGTTGAAAGGTACATTGTGGGCCTCTTCTAGTTGATTCTCGGTGTGCTCGCCTGGTGAAGGTACTTTTCGTTGAAGAGGCAGTTACCGTGGAGCTTTACACGATTGAGTTGGTGATGTGAATGCAGTGCGGTACGGCTGGATCTTCAAACCTAGGAGTGGTTTCTCTTGTATATATCTAAAAAATGATTCTATATCTCCCCTTTCATTTCATCAATGCTCCTTCTTTAATATTTAATATTTAACACACATGATTTTAGCCACTTATTCAAAGTATTATTTATCTAATTTGCTGTACCACTAAGGAGTTGAATCCCATAATGATTAATCCTGACAATTGCATTCAACTGCCGCTTTACATTGTCTATATCCAGCTGTTGCAATTTTATGAATTGTCATAACTAGCCCAATCAATTGGAACACTTCCCAATTCATTGCACTATTTGTCCTATAGTGCCAAAATCTCAGAGTTACCACTATATATTTGTGCCTAGAGAACTCAAATAATGGAGAAGATGATTGGCTAGTTAACATAGAGATTTGCCCTATTCCTGATACACGCGCCAGTAGTTGAGAACCGCAGTGATATTGCAATTTGTTGTACAAGTAGAATGGCCCAAAAAATTTCAATAAAATCTAGAAGTGATCCATATGTCTTCCATGGCGAATCTTTTAAAACTACTTTCTCAGACCCAGATTATCCAAATTTGAAATTATACATGGGATGCAATATGAGGAGTGCCAATGATCTGGGCGACACTTTTCGGTGAAGACCTGGCCATGCTGACGATATGGGAACAATGTGCCATCATGGCCACCAGTTCCTGTTGAAAACTGGAGCTCCAATCAATGTGTGTGTGAGAGAGAGAGAGAGAGAGGCCAAGAGCAAGTTGTTCCAAACAGTGGGCTAGCCACCTGTTGTGAATTGGTACCTGCTTGTTGACTTAGCTCATAAAAAATGCTTTTGTTCCTCCGACAGTCGACTGCATCTTGGCATCTCCTTCATTCAAATTAAAAGGATCTTTCTACCAAGGAAACAATACTGCATGTCAAAGCGTTACAATTTATGGTATGGTTGCTCAAGTTCCAGAAGGCCATTTACTAGGACAGTTCACATACCCAGAAGCCTATTTACTATGACAGCTTAGACTGGGCAGTGTGGTACGCATATGGAATTGTCAATGGCCACACGTTCGACGCACTTGTTTGGCATCCCAAAATTCCAAAAAATGTAGAACAGTAGTCAGTATATCAGAGTCGAAATTTGTTGGCGAAGTAAAGGAAAAATATTTAAATGTGAACGTTTATTGTAGAAAGAAAGTCCAACGAAATCAGACACCGATAATAAAAAATATTTTTAAGCCACTATGATGTTTTCCCGTGCTTTTCAATGATCTAATAAAAAATTGTAGTTTCCTGTCGTGGCGATGATACACCCCTAGATGAGAAGGGAGTATTTCATCTTCATCCTACACTTGGTTGAGAGCTGAAACTTTTACCGTTTCTCTCATTCCCTCGAAGTACGAGACCTACTTTTGGTGCTTTGGGGTAATACCAGTGCTGTGTTTCAATTTGCACTCATTTTACAACACAATGAGTTGATGTCTCATAAACTCAAAACAAAGATACCTTTCTTTATAAATTTTTTAACTCTTAGTAGAAAGCTTAATTACTAGGATATGCATAGTTATGCGACTGTCATATATTTGTCGCAATCTTAATTGATAGTTTTAGATCTACTGGGTTCCTCAACATCATAATTTTTATCAAAGACGTTAACTTAAAAATGCCGACTAGGATTTCATAATTGTTGAGGAAACTAGATGTCCAAAACTGCGAATGTCCAATTGAAGACAAACTAGTTAGGACCAAATTCGATCGTTCGACTCTAATCGAACAGTGAGGAATAGGAATTAAGAGCCTAAACATGTGCTTTTCATCACGAGAGGACAATATGAATGGTAATAAATTTTTTAAATTTACAAAAGGACGTATACATGCAGTATTTAGCTCAAGTTCTAACTCCGAATTATTAGAACCAAATCAACGTTCATCTTTCAAATATATGGCCAAGAAGTAGGGATGAACATGAAAGCGCCCTACAAGGATAAACGTCCAAATGCTATCTCTAAGATCTCACGGTATCGTCACATTAATTTCTTGTCCCCTGAGTTTTTTAAGTTCATGTCTATCATGTCCACATGAGTAGAATAGTGTGCCATGCTGAATTGGAGATGGGTCCCAAACCAGGAGAAGCGTCCACCACAAACAACATTAGCTCATGGATGAAATTCTTGGCGAATACATATGTTACAGAAAATAAACGAAGTTTCTAGGGAATCTGAAACAATATTTCTCAAATTTTTCGGAGGCATTCATCTGGGTGTATTGGCGGTGCATTCACGTCACAGACAATCAAGTCCCATAATAAATATTATCTCCACCTCCACGATTGCTCCACTCCACTTCTTTTTCACATGCATCAACATTTCCCTCCGACGAACAGCAATTGAATATCTCCCTCTCATATGAGGATCAAAAACTTCTTGATGAAAAGATGATAGCAGCTTGCACCCAGTGACAAGCTATGGTTTTTTGTTAAGGAAGCCGAAGGGAATAAATGGTAGGTCTGACTAAATAAAACTTTTTGAATTTTCTTCTACAAGGGCCAATCACATATTTCTGAACTTTTAAGGCTTAAAAATTAGGATATTTGAATTTGGGTTTACCAATAATGGAGATCGATCATGTGAGTTCCTTCTCTTTTTCTCTCTCATATTTAGTCCGTGAATGTCATCTGCAATGATGAACAAGAGAGTTCTGAATTAGGTACGTAGAACGACACCTCCAGACAGAAAATCAGGGTGTCCATAAACAATAACTACCTGTCCTGTGATGATGAGCCAGCGTATTAAAATCTCGTCACTATGTAATCATTACTAACGACGCTGTGTGTTCAGCGACAGACTGGAGCTCACAGTCAACCCGCGGCTGCTATCCAGGGACGGAGCTACCATTTAGCCTTGGGAAGGGGGCAAACGACCGGCAATTTATTAAACAATATTTTTAAAATTTTATACACGCATGCGTCAATCCTTGTTTTTCGATTTTTTTTCTAAATTTTAACATCATAATTTACTTTTTTTTTTTAAAGAGGATGTTCTAACGTAAGAGGCAATCAATAAAACACTAAAACATAACATTGACCCAGTTAGTCATTCTAGATGAAGATAATCTATTCTTGAACGTCCATCTATATATGCATGCCTATAGCATAGATCATTTTGCAAACCATGTAGACCGCGATAGGCATAACAAGGGACCCACTCGCAACTTTGAAATCATATCAACTGACCTTGATTTATCTCGAACGGATGGGAAAAATGAAAGTAGACATGGCAAATGATGGCACAGGAAAATATTGCCTTACACCACCCACATACGAAGCACTATGTTACGAAGAAGTCTAATAGTTAAAGCTTGAACATAGACAAGAGAAGAACTAATTTTGTTAAGATCAAGCATCAAACTTAACGTAAAAGCTGTATGCACCTGTAAATGGACAACTCAAGTAGATGATCTAGAGAATATCATAAAACATAAGACATGGCTGATGGAGCTACTATATCGATTAACTTTCTACAATAAAGGAAAATAAGCAGTATGATCCAATGTCCTACTTTGGGAGGGGAGGGTTGAAGACTATAACAACCAGGATTAACTCCAAAATGCATAGGTAGACCACCTATATGCAAAATAAAAGTTCCCAAACAATTGGAAAGGAAAAATATTTGAATGCGAACTTTTACTGTAGAAAGAAAGTCCAACGAAATCTGACACCGATAATTCAGCTTCTCATTGTAGGACTTAGTTTATTCCAAGCCGCTGGGATATTTTCCCGTGCTTTTCCATGATCTAATAAAAAATTATAGTTTCCTATTGTGGCCAATGATATACCCCCTGGATGCGCAGGGGAATATTTCATCATCACCCTACCGCTTAAAGCTTTCGCCCTTCCCCCATCCCCTAGAAGTATGAGGCCAGTTTCAAAGTATGAGCACCTCTGCTATGTTTGAACTTCCATACTATTGCACTCATTCAGGAAGTTGATAAACCATTAGCTCAAAACAAAGACACCTTTCTTTAGAAATTATTTAATTCTTAGTAAGCTTAATTCCTAGGATATGCATAGTTATGCGACTGCCATATATGTGTTGCAATCTTAATTGACAGTTTAGATCTACCGGGTTCCTCAACATCATAATTTTTATCAGAGATCATAACTTAAATGCGGACGAGGATTTCTTAATTGTTGAGGAAACTAGATGTCCAAAACTGCGAATGCCCTATGAAGACAAACTAATTAGGATCAAATTCGATCCTTCGACTCCAACCAATCAGTGAGGAATAGGAGTTAAGAGCCTAAACTTGTGCTTTTCATCACGAGAGGACAATATGAATAGTAATAGGCTTTTAAATTCACAAAAGGACATATACATGCAGTATTTAGCTCAAGTTATAACTCCGAATTATTGGAACCAAATCAACACTCATCTTTCAAATATATGGCCAAGAAGTAGGGATGAACATGAAAGCGCCCTACGAGGATAAACGTCCAAATGCTGGCTCTAAGATCTCATGGTATCGTCACATTAATTTCTTGTCCCCTGAGTTTTTTAAGTTCATGTCTATCATGCCGACATGCAATGCTGAATTGGAGAGGGGTCCCAAACCAGGAGGAGCGTCCACCACAAACAACATTAGCTCATGGATAGCGAATACATATGTTACGGAAAATAATCCTTCCTAGGGAATCTGAAACAATATTTCTCCAATTTTGCGGAGGCCTTCATCTGGGTGCGATGGTGGTGCATTCCTATGCCATAGACAATCAAGTCCCATAATAAATATTATCTCCTTCTCCACGATTGTCCCACTCCTCCACTTTTTTTTCCACATGCATCAACATTTTCCTCCGACGAGCAGCAGTTGAATCTCTTCCTCTGATATGAGGATCAAAAACTTCTGATGAAAAGATGGTAGCAGCTTACACCCAGTACCGAGGTATGATTTTTTTGTTAAGCAAGCTGAAGGGAATAAATGGTAGGTCTGACTAAATAAAACTTTTTGAATTTCCTTCTACGAGGACCAATCACATATTTCTAAACTTTTAAGGCTTAAAAATTAGGATTTGAACTTGGGATTACCAATAATGGAGATCGATCATGTGAATTCCCTCTCCCTCTCTCTCTCTCTCTCTCTCTCTCTCTCTCTCTCTCTCTCTCATATTTATGTCCATGAATGTCATCTGCAACGTTGAACCAGAGAGTTCTGAATTAGATACGAAGAACGACACCTCCAGAACAGTTAAATATCTTTGGCGGGCCAGAAAATCTGGGTGTCCATAAACAATAACTACCTCTCCTGTGATGATGAGCCAGAGTATTACAATCTCGGCACTATGTAATCATTACTAACGACGCTGTGTGTTCAGCGACAGACTGGAGCTCACGTCAACCAGAGGCTTCTATCCAGGGACGGAGCTACCATTTTGTCTTGGGGAGGGGGCAAACGATCCTACAGTTTACTAAATAATATTTTTGAAAATTTTATACATGCATGAGTCTATCCTTGTTTTTAGAAATTTTTAGATTATAACATACATAATTTACTTTTCTCAAAGAGGATGTTCTAACATAAGAGGCAATCAATAAAACACTAAAACATAACATTGACCCAGTGAATCATTCTAGATGAAGATAATCTATTCTTGAACGTCCATCTATATATGCATGCCTATAGCATAGATCATGTTTCAAACCATGTAGACCGTGTTAGGCATAACAAGGGATCCACTTGAAACTTGGAAATCATATAAACTGACATTGACTAATCTCGAACGGGTGGGCAAAATGAAAGTAAACATCGCAAATAATGACAGAGGGAAATATTGCCTTAAACCAGTCATATATGCCGCACTATGTTACGAAGAAGGCTAATAGTAAAAACTTGATCATAGACAAGAGAAGAACTAATTTTGTTGAGATCAAGCATCAAACTTAATGTAAAAACTGTATGCACCCAGTAAATGGACAACTCAAGTAGATGATCTAGAGAATGTCATAAAAACATAAGACATGGCTGACGGAGCTACTATATCGACTAACTTTCTATAATAAAGGAAAACAAGCATTATGATCCAATGTCCTACTTTGGGAGGGTAGAAGACTATAATGACCACGATTATTTCCAAAATGCATAGGTAGACCCCCTATACACAAACCATGGAGTAGCAACCTCATAACAAAAATCATAAAGTGCAAAAAAGTAGGCTAAGCCTAACAAAAATATTGAGATAACTAAATCTTTCCAAAATCTCAGGCAGGATAACTAGACACATGCAGGAAACTAATTATTTTTATAAATTATGAAGATCACACTTAACACTTATGCTATTGAGTTCCTAATGTGGCCAAATTTCAGAACATGATTTCTACAACCTTGAAAAGCACTCTTCGACAACGCAAACACTTAGATTCTCACATAAAACATAGACTCAACCAAACATGCATGAAGAAACTAAATATGATATAGGAATGCACACAAACTAGAAAATAACATGCATACAACATAAAAGAATTTCAAAATAATAATAATGTGACCAAGTATGGAAATTGGTTATATGTGGGTTGGGTTGATCCTGTTGTGATGATAACTTCAATTCCACAAAACCATGCATTTCATTGAAAATCTACAAAATCATGCATGAATATATACAAACGAAGGAAGTGAGGGAGCTACATGTATATTGGCAGTCTCAACCTCTTTAATAACCTTGGAAACAAATGAAACCAATGACAATGAGAGCGACCAATTGTAACGGCAAACAACATCAGCCTTGAAAGGAAGTTAATGTTCATAACGGCAGTCTAAACCTCTCAATAATAGCCATTTGCAATAGGAAACTAGTAATGAGGAAAGAGCTAAGGAATACGATGTTGGCTTTTGAAGGGGAACTTCATCCATGAAGGCATCCTCAACCTCTCATCAGTGGCCTCTTAGAGAGAAAGTTAAAAGATGAAGCCGCTATAGAGACTTTAAAATATGATAAAAAAGAAACAAAGAAAGAGAAAAAATTGAAACCTACTGGTTTCTCATTATATTAGACATGCTCCATTAAAGATCTCAACCTTCACTCCTTGTTGTCTCTTCCTTCTCCTTCTTTGCTCCTTCTAATTTTGACAGGCAACTCAAGGGGGTTCTTTGCATGTGCGTGAGTGTGTTTTGTGGAGGTTTGGGTGTTGAGAGCGAAGCTTCAAGGAACACTGTACCAAAGAGATGTCACCAAGGATCTAATGAAATATGAAGGAAAAAAAAAAAGGAATGAGAACATGTATGAGAACAAGTCAGGTCACGAAGGATAGGGCATCCCTCTCTCTAGTGCTCTATCTATAATGTCATATAATAGAATTTTGTAAATTAACAATTGGGGGCAACTCTTGCTTATTTGAAGTTTAAATAACTTAAGAAAATGTTAACCTAGCTTGAAGGACTAAGTTTATCCCAGGGACACATTGTATGTCTAGTGAATTTAGATGTCTAATTTAGATTTTAATGTTGGATTTGTACTAAAATCTGAGTAAGAAAAGGGATTTTTTTTATTTAAATTCCCAGTAGAGTATTTAATTAAATATCAAAATTAAAATCTAGAGTAATGATTTGGATTTCAAACAGATATCAAATTGTGGAACATGGATTTAGTTTGCAAAGTCACTGAAGCTGGTGGTTGGTCTGTGTTCAATTGACTAAACATAGGCAGATTAGGCCAAAATGATAGTAGTTAGCAAAGTTAAGTCCATTAGGCTCGAGCATACAAAGTTGGGTTCATGGTGAGACTGAACCATGTATGTTAGATCAAACTAAAACTGGTTTGTAAAACTGAACTAGTAGGCATGAGCCGACTAAGCTTGGTCCAAGCTGAGATTGAACGAGGCATTGAGCCAGTGTTTATTCTTGGTTCAATTGGGTTAGGACTAGTTTAGGAAAAGTTTTGGAGGTCTGGGTCAAACTAGGCTAGGCTGAATGAGTCTTGGCTTAGTGAATTGAGGTAGTTTCTGAATCAAACTAACTCAGGGTTAGGTGTAGAGCTTAGAAGGTTCAAATCAGGCTGGCTTCATGTTTGGGCTAAAGGGTGCAAGACTTTGGGAACTGGAAAAATGAATATTTTCCCTTGGTGTGAATTATGAAATTTGGTTAGGTTTGGCAAGCCAACTAGGCTAGGACATGGGCCTCTTGGCTAGCATTACATGGTTTAGATAGATTTGAAAAATATTTCTTGGTTTACCCATAAACTGCAATTTTTTTTTTAAGAAAGCACAATTGAAAACGGTAAGAAAAGTGAGAAAATGAGAAATACATTGGGAAAAGGGCTTGTTCGACAATCTCTGGAATGAGTTTTGATAATTTGGGCTAGGAGACCTAGGTTAATGGCTCTTAGACTATTATCAATCAAGAAATTAGTGATTTCATGTGAAAATTTAGTTAAATGTTGCTGCAGACTCAAATAGGAGTGAAGTGGGTAAAGTTAGAATGTGTAAAACCAGCATTATACTTCAACGAGGAAACTTTTATTGGAACTGAGTTGCGGAAAAGTTTTTTAGCTCATGAAGAAGCTATTCTCATATCAATAAGAGTTGATGTTATAGGATTGAATCAAAATTGAGTTCATAGATCATAGACACTAGGGGAAGTGATGAAACTGAAGAGAACTCAATCTAAGAAAAAATAATGGGAATTGAACTATGGCTACGTTATTTTTAGTGTGTTGATTGTGTCCTAAACCAGTCAGGTTGACTCAACTTGATCAGGCTGAAGTGAGCTAAAAATCACTAATTTAATATGGGGGTTAGAGTAATCTATTAAATGGGTCTAAACTCTATAGAACTAAAATTCAAACATTGTATTCTAGAAGCCAATGAAGTTAAAAAATTGATCTGCAGACTTAGTTTAGCTGAGATTAACTTACCTAAGCTGGACTAAGCACAATTTAAGATTTTCCTAGGATTCAAGAGAAAAATGAAAAAAAGGTGTGAGGGTCACCCAGTATATTAGGGTTTTGTATGTTTTTAGGCAATATAGCCTAATGGTGAGTGGAGCAAGGTAGTTTAAGACTAACCCAGAGTCAAGGATCTCACTATTTAAAAATGTGCAAGACATGGGTAAAGTGACATACGTTTAGGCTGGTAAACTAGGCATTTCTATGGGTTTAAGTAGGAAGGGTCTTAGTCAAGGTATTTATAGTCTAGCACCTTCTATGCTCAAATATCAAATATAGAAAAAGTAGTTAGCAAACAAATTGAAACCAAACCTGAAAGTAATACAGAAATGGATGGGTTACGAGTATAATAGTCATTTCAAAGTAAAAAATTTGTGATGTTCACACATGCCCATCTTGCTATTAAGATGCTCAATATTCAAGTTCAGTCGCAATGATAGATACCAAATTTTATGCTTATTGGAACATCTCATTAACTTAGTTTTGAAATGTTCAAGAAAGTTAGGTTTGACCCCTTGACCTGAAAGGAATGAAGCAAAAGCCATTTAGAGCCTTTTTCACATTTTTTTTAAAATGGGACTCACAATTAGCTCCTTAACTTGAATGTATGCATAAAAAAATGTGAATTGTAGATCTTCGATTTTAGCATTTATCCTGAATAGGCACAGGAAGATATGTGAGAATGAAAGTATAAGATTTAATTTCCTATCATGAATGAGGAAAATAGGTCTCATGTTTAACTTCTTATCCTAAAATAGGTTTGAAAGGAAAGATGAAGATAAAAGTCTATAATTTAATCATCCTAAGTGGGTGTGAAAGGAAAAACTAAAAGAGTAAAGAGGGATGGTCTTCAAAGTAAAAATGCCTCAATTTTAGAAAATGTTTCGGTGTTTCAGGAAAAAAAGAGTTTTCGAATGCGGACTCAGCTCAAGCTTTATATAAGAACTTTATCGAAAAAAAATAGGTCTGGTTAATCCTCTATCCTGGATAAAGCATCTCTCTTGAGACAGAAGGGAACAACTAGAGGGCATCTTACTCATCACATTCTTCTCCAATGGACCCATTTTGAAGATTTTGGTCAACGTGTTCTTCTTAAGTGGATCGTAGGTGGTAGAAAATGAAATCAAAGACATTTTTGAAGTATAATGGGCTATTAAAGAACTCCTATGCCTAAACATGAAATGCTAAATTTTGATTTCATAAGATTTTGTCCTTGTAAAGGTTATGCCTTTTATTCTTGGTAGACATTTTTCTTTTCTTTTAATTTTCTATCCGTTTGCTTTTGACTTATTTTTATTTTCCTTTTTAGTTTTCTTGACTTTTGACTTTCTTACTTTGTTCTATGAATTTTTCTTGCATTTGACTTTCTTGTTTTCTTCTTTTGATTTTTCTTTTAGACAATGTTCACGTTTTGAGAGAAACAATACTACATCAAAGGATATCATGAAGCTCCATTTCTACCACCTCACCTTGTGGGTTTTAGTAAGACAAATATTCATAAGACTTAATCATTACAAAATGAATGCAAACTAAGTTTATGTGAATATGATACTCTTTAAAAGAAAAAAATTTGTGATCAATAAATGCCCCAATGTGGGGGCCGTAATATAAGATGCACTAGTGTGGCTTATACATTCAAGATGTTAACACATCTGATCACTTTGGAAACAAATGGAGAAAGAGAGAGAGAGAGACATAAATGAAATAAACAATGTTCTTTGATCCTCATGTTGAAAGTACAAAAGAGAAGTTACAAAGCTAAAAGGGGTCTTCTCCAAATCAACCTGTCAAAATGAAACTTTCCAAGTAATAATACCTCTCATCCTTATAATGCGTTATGTCTATGTGGGTTTTACTCAAGCATGAAACTTTGGACACTATCCTTTAACCAAAGACCTTTGGATGTTCCAAGTAGGTCTTACATCCTCTTGCACAACAATCGGCATCAAAACTAAGGACCTTCCCTCTCCATCATATGTATGATTGTATGTGTGTGTGGGATAAAAGAAAAAGGAAGACCCTATAACAAGCTAAAAAGGGAAAGAATCCATTGCAAGCAAAATCAAGATCCATGAAAATGATTAGTAATGACAACCAAACTCATTTGTTTAACTTGGAAAACATAAATGATGTCATTCAGGTGGGAACAACCCAGAGGAGGCTCAAGCAACTTCTGTTCCAAGAAAATAATGAGAATTTCTCAAATTCGTTTAGGCAAATTGGCAGCCAAATACTAGATAAAATTGTATAAGATTCAACTACACCATACTTTAGTAATGCTTGAATTTTTTATAGTCCAATAGCTAGCATGTTTACCACCTAAAATTAGCATAGAGTGGCTAACTAATACATTAATGATGACAAATTAAGGTTCAGCTTAACTAGAAAATGGGAGACTGTGTGAACACCACCATTAAGAGAATTCGCATCCGAAATTAAAAGTGCACGGTATTGACAGCAGAAATTGCTGGCCTTAAAAGTGCATGTGCACAAAAATGGCACGGATATCCGTCCGACTTATACCTACCAAACTCCATGCAATAAGGCATCCACTCTCCCATTAAACCCCTACGAACTCAAGCACATGCATGGGATAAAGTATTTGATGTTTCCATGGCATCGAAGAAGGGAATTGCAGACAATGAAAGTTACAAGTACTTATATATGATTATGCACCTGTAACACACTACTTTAGGCGCCATGCTGATAACTTGACATTTCTGAAATCGCTGATTGTAAACTGAAATATCTAAGAGAGAACATCAGCGATGGTAACTGCATTGTGGAAAAATGATGCATATTATACTAATAATAAGACAAATATATAAGACCCACTTTGGTCACTTACATATGATATCCAATCATATTTCCATTTGTATAGATGGTGGGACGTGCAGCAAAGTCAGCAACTGCTTGAGTTAGTTGATTGATGGACAATCTCGCTCCACTTTATTTTATGCAGCTCAGTTAATACCAAGAGAAAGTTGAGCATGATTATGGAGGCGTTGTGGGTAAGGTTCATTTCCAGCTTTCTTCTTCAGAAATGTGGCCCTCCATTGTTGGCCCTCTCCCCTGATTAACATGCTCGGCAAAACTTGCCTTTGCCAAAGATGTCGAGTGGCTTGAGTGAACTAAGGCCTCAAGACATGCAGCTGGCTACTCTATGGAGGTGTGTTGTTGGTGTCAACCTCCCTTTTGGTAATGGCAGAATGGAGAGGAGACCGTAGGCTGCAACACACCAAGGAGGGAATGCGCAGAGAGTGGGCAGAGTAACCCTTGGGCAGAGAGAGAGTAAAGGGGATGGCGAGAGAGGGAGAGAGGGAACGAGAGAAAAATAAAAAGGAAAGCAACATTTTTCTCTTTATTTTTTGGCCTTAACTTCTCAACTTCACATTTACACTAAAAAGGAAAGCAACATTTAAAAAAAAATAAAAAAACTAAACTTGATGCTTAAGTTTAGCAACTCGTGGATCGTGCTTTCTCACAATCCCCTTCACTCCAACTTTTCAGCTTTCGCCATTTTCTCCACTCCTTATTAACCGCCCACGATTTTGAAAACGATGGAACCACACACTTGCACTTCCCCATGAGCTCCTTGACGCACCCACACTTGCACACGTTTCTACGAGCTCCACCATGACAGGAGTTAGAGCAACATTCTCCCCCCTAATCCTGGTGTGGCCCAAGATCTCGAACACCCAACAAGTGTCGTATTGTTGCCAACTTTGCCGCTGGCAATGCTTTTGTCGTAAGATCTGCTCGTTGTTCATCTGTTCGCACAAAATCCACAATAATTTGTCTTCTTTCGACACATTCTCGTATGAAATGGAACTTTGTGTCAATGTGTTTACTGCGTCTATGGAAAACTGGGTTCTTCATTAGTCCCCTGTTACAATTAGATCATCAACATAAACTCCAACGATGATGCCGGCACGGTCTTTTCCCCTCGTATACATGGTTTGTTCCAGCGCGCAATTTGAGAACCCTAGGTGCTTCAGGCTTCGATCCAACTGTGTGTTCCAAGCACGAGGTGCTTGTCGTAGACTGTACAATATCTTGCTTAGTTTGACCGTGAAACCTTCTGGTTGGGCTACATAGACCTCCCCCTCAAGTTCGCCATTGAGAAATGCTGATGTGACGTAAAGGTGATGGACTTGCCACCCACGGCTGGCTGCGACGCTAAGGATGACTCGTACGGTGTCGAGCCTGGCGACTGGCGCAAACACCTCCTCGAAGTCGATCCCTTGACATTGGACAGAGCCTTTCGCGACTAATCTGGACTTATGTTTGATCACCTCTTCGTTTGAGTTTTTCTCCAATTTGAACACCCATTTGAGTTTGATTGCTTTGGTTCCAGCCGGTAGGGTTGTCAGCGTTCAGGTCAAGTTTTTTTCAATGGACTCAATCTCCTTGGCCATTGCTTCCACCCATGCTGGCTGACCGGCTGCCTCTTGGTAGCATGACGGCTCCTCTGTTGCCGCAAGCATGGCATCTTCTTCGACGTCTTCATCATCGAGTTCGACACGCCGAGCGTCTCGCATGATATCATCGATATGTCTATATCGAACAGGTCCGTCATTGCTGTCCTCCATCTCTGAGGCTGCGCACTTTCATCTGCTAGCAATCTTCGAGCCGGTGTCACCGTTGGCGTTGCTTCGCCACCCATCGGTGTCGATGAAGAAGCTGATTCGCCTAGCTCCATGGACACTAACCTTCCTGCTTGCCCGCCTGTAATTGAGTTGCCCAATGCCGACTCAGTATTAGACTCCTCCTCAACAGTGAAATTTGACGATTCACTGCCTCCTGCATCCATGTTCCAATTCCACTTCAAATTTTCTTCAAATTTAACATCACGACTTACATGGATTTTCCCGCGCCGTGGTTCAAATAGCCAGTGTGCCTTGCAGCAATCCTCGACGCCGAGATACACCATTGGTTGGCTGCGATCATCAAGCTTCTTGAGGTGTGGTGTTGTCACCAAGGCATGCGCTGTGCAGCCGAACAAACGAAGATGTGCAAGATCCGGCTTCCTACCACTCCAAGCTTCATACGGGGTGCGCTCGCCCATGGCCTTCGTAGGCAAGCGGTTCAGCAGGTAGACTGTGTGCCGTACTGCCTCCCCCCAAAACCTTCCTGGCATGCTCATGCTCTTGAGGAGGGACCTAGCCATCGCCATCACCGTCCTGTTCCTCGTGATCAGAACAAAAGACCAGGCATGCTCGCCTATTCACACACATTGGTGAACTTGAGAGAGAGGAACTCGCCTCCCCGATCGGTTCAGAGCATCTTAACGCGATGCCCGCACATGTTCTCGGCCAGTGTCTTGATCATCATAAGCGTCGAGCATGCCTGGTCTTTTGTTCTGATCACACACAACCACATCCAAGAGTGAAGTCATCAACGATTAGTAAGAAATAGCTATTACCGGCAGGGGTGGGTGGCGTGATCGGGCCGCAAAGATCGGCGTGCAAGAGTTCGAGTGGTGACTTCGCTCGATAGTTGGCTGCCGACGGGAACGGCTGTCTCGTCTGCTTCGCCACCAAACACTCCCGGCATAACTGAGCGGGCCATCTTCTTGTTTACACATCTTCATTGCTTGAAAGTTGACATGGCCGAGATGAGCATGCCACAACCATGTCGGATCCTTGAGGTTTGCCAGGAGACACACTGGCCTTGCAATCTGCAACTCGATGCGATATAGACGATTTGGCGTACATCTCACCTTCATGATCAGCTGCCATGAATTTTTTACGAACACCTCCAGTTCGTCATCATCCATAACCACCTTGTGGTCTGCCTCAGTGAGTTGCCCGAGACTCACGATGTTGCTGCGAAGCCTTGGAATATAATATACTTCCTGGAGCAGCCATTGGTCATCATTTTTGCATCTGAAAAGAATTGAACCCTTACCCATGATATGCACTGATGATCCGTCGCCGAACCTCACCTTGTCGGTGATTGCGTCGTCCAACTCGCAAAACTTGACATTGTCTCTAGTCATGTGGTTGCCGGTGCCGTTATCCAGATACCAGATGTCAGTAGTTTCCTTACCGTGCTTGGTCCCGTGCAGTTCGGGTCATACTTGCTCTTCATTCAATAGGACGGCCTCCTGTCGTTCCTGCCATCCTTCCCCGTGACCCTTCTCCCTTCGGGTCGACGACGGGTTGTTGACGCTTCTCTTCTGTCGTGCCTCCCACTCAGCCTGAGTGAGAAGCAGTTGCGCATCTCCATTGCCACCGGTACTGAATGCTCGGGGACGAGACCGTTCTTCGTACGTCTTGAGTCATCCAACGGCCTCTTCAAACAACATTTTGTCCAGGTCGCAAAACTGCTTTATGTCAGCGATTACGTTGAGAAACCGGTTTGGAATGGTATCAAATAACTTTTTCACCAGGGCGGCATCACTCAGGGTTCCCCCCAAGTTGGCATACTTTACGGACATCCCGGTGAGTCTGCCCGCATACTGATCCAACGTCTCTCCTTCTTGCATTCTCATGGCGTCAAAGTCGCACTTCAAGGTTTGCAAGTGCGCATTCCTCACGCGATCAGCCCCAACGAATCTCGTCTTGAGGCCATCCCAAACCTCATTCGTCGTCGCCTTCTTTGCCACTTGCATTAGGAGAGCCTCCGGGAGGGCTTGGAGAAGATGCGACCTCGCCTTCTTGTCCTTCCTTGTGTCGAAAGCCACACCGGCCGCCGGCTCGACTGCCTCCCAGTCGCCTTGATCTTCCATCATGGCCGGGACCCTAATCACCCAACTGGTGTAGTTGGTTGCCATGAGTTGTGGGTATAGGAACGTTCCACAGGAGATCTCCCGGGCTGTCTCGATTGTGATGATCGACATTGGCTTGAATTGAGGGAGCTTCGGCATACAACCTGGAAGCTCTGATACTAAATGTTGGCCCTCTCCCTGATTCACACGCTCGGCAAAACTTGCCTTTGCCAAAGATGTCGAGTGGCTTGAGTGAACTAAGGCCTCAAGACGTGCAGCTGGCTACGACCTCTATGGAGGTGTGTTGTTGGTGTCAGCCTCCCTTTTGGTAATGGCAGAATGGAGAGGAGACCGTAGGCTGCAACACAGCAAGGAGGGAATGCACAGAGAGTGGGCAGAGTAACCCTCGGGCAGAGAGAGAGTAAAGGGGACGGCGAGAGAGAAGAAAGAGAGGGAGAAACCCTCGGACCGTAGGTTTCTTTTTCTCTTTATCTTTTGGCGTTAACTTCTCAACTTCACATTTACACTAAAAAGGAAAGCAACATTTAAAGAAAAATAAAAAAACGAAACTTGATGCTTAAGTTTAGCAACTCATGGATCGTGCTTTCTCAGGATCCCCTCCACTCCAACTTTTCAGCTTCCACCATTTTCTCCACTCCTTATTAACCGCCCACCATTTTGAAAATGATGGAACCACGCACTTGCACTTCCCCACGAGCTCCTTGACGCAGCCACACTTGCACACGTTCCCACGAGCTCCTCCACGACGAGTTAGAGCAACATCCATGGTGAGATGTGACAACGATGGTGATGATGCCCATAACAGCACCTGTTCTAGTTCATTAAGTCCATGTGTCAATGTGAATACAAAGAGGACGGAATCTAGCTTAATTCCTTTTCAAATTGCATAAAGTATAACTCCAATATCCTAACTCTACTCAACTCCCTACGCAGCCACTATCTTAAAATTCATGATAAATTTTCTTCCCAACTATCACTTCCCGAGCCCAATCTTGTCTTAAAAAATCAAAAAGATCCCCAGAAGATAGGGCTATCTTCAAGCCCGATAGCCTTCATAGACCTACCAAAACCATTCAATCCAAGAATATGGGAACACGAAAAGGAACATTAATTGGTGATGCATTTATCTAAAGATCTGATCCAAAACCGTGGTGCGTGGACAGTAGGCGGCCAACAAGGCAAGATGACTACCAGGTGATGCATTTGGCTAAAGATCTGATCCAAAACGGTGGTCCGTGGACAGTAGGCGGCCAACAAGGCAAGATGACTACCAGTGATCCTTCCATGAAAGTGGAAGCCATGAGTAAAAGCGGGCCGGCGAGAAGAGCCTCAAAAACCTGGTGCTGAAAACAGTGGGCTAACCAACAAGCGTTACTGCAGCAATATGTTTGAGCTTATTCTCATAGCCCAATGAAAAACAAGTTGACCCTTGTTTTGTCACTACACCTTGGAGTTGTAACATTTTGTTTGAATTTTCAATGTTATCTAACCATGCACTACAAGGTCCGCGCATGAAATTGATTTGTGTGCACACCACTGTATATGCAACAAATTTGCAACAAAAAAAAAAAGGAGATAGAGTATTTTTAAAAAATTTTATAAAGTAGAATTTTTCCCTTTTTTTCACAATCCTTTTTTTACCCCTTTCAAAAGTTTCTTGTTGTATTTTAATAGAGATATTTTTGTCATTGCATAACTTTGTGCATAAAAAAATCATACAACCCTGCACATAAACAGGTTCCTCAACAAGGTTCCTCAACAGAAAGCCAAAGCTCTCATTCAACCCCTTATCCTTATAAAAAAGGGTTTAGCTTCCTTTTACCATTATCATCAAAACATCAAAGCTGAGCATGAGAGAGTGCTATTTCTCTTGACAAGCGTTAGCTCGATAATTTATATAGTCTAAATACGTCATCTATTCCAAACATGATGCTCCTAACTGGTTATTTTAACAAATTAATGACTTATCCACTGTTCTTGCTTTGATTCAGGATAATTTCGTCTGCTTTAATTTTTTATAAAGTAATGGGCATTTTAGATTTACATTGTTCAGAAATATGTGGAGAATAAATTAAATTGTCTAGATAAAATCAAGTTTGAGTATAAAATGCTGCAATATGGGTAGGTATGTTGTATTTATTTAGTTCTTCACTATAACTGGCCTTCGCGTTCATCATGCCCACATGATAAAAGAAAATTAGGGTACCGTTGCCTGCTAAATGCTAGATGAAAAATCCTTCACTGCCTAGCTAACTGTTTCAAATGATAATTCCTGAGAAAAAAATCCAAAGGTTTATACAATTAATACTATGGAGGTTCCAAATGAACTAATAATTTTATGGAGGTTTCAAATGTACTAAACAATCCAAAAGTTTATACAATTAACTGTTTCAATCAAACTAAATAATTCTTGTGAAAAAATTCAAAAGTTTATATATATATATATATATATATATATATATATATATATATATATATATATATATATATATATATATATATATATATATATATATATATATATATATATATATATATATATATATATATATATATCAAATTAATTTTATGGTGGAATGAACTTTGTTCTTTTGGAGTTAATCTGCCTGTGACCCAATTTCCAACTTTATATGCATTCAAGTCTCACAAGGGACAAGCACTTTTTAATCATTTCTTTCTTGTGATATATAGGACTCTAGGACCACCTCCTTCCTACTTCTCTCTCGCTCGCTTATTTCCTGTCATAAATGTACATTGGCCATTCTAGGGCCGGTATATATATATATATATATATATATATATATATATATATATATATATATATATATATATATATATATATATATATATATATATATATATATATGTGTGTGTGTGTGTGTAAGTTTAATTGTTTGCACTAAATATTGATGAAAGATCTTTCTTGCAAAAGTTCTGCGGCCAATTTTTAATTAGCTTAATTTTGTACCCTCATGCTTTTGTATTCTGGAATATTCACCCCATGCTTTTAATAATGACTGCAAAACATGAGCCCAGTGTAAATGCTTGCTGCCTCGGAAAAAGTATCTTTCTGCAATTCTTTTACAATATTGCATTTTCAAGTAAAATGGGCTGAGTTTTCGGAATATTCTTCAAAGAAAAAAAGAAAATATAATGCTGATTATTATCCATGAGTTAATTTGAACCTCCTATGAGGGGCTAAGGTTGGTCAGGGGTAAGCCTTCCGTCAGGTAGTTGACAATTATGATTACGAAATTGGCAAATGTGTGGCTCAATTCTAAAATATTCTGCTGATTGGCCGCATGCATCGACCGCACCACTTCATTGATTTATTTGCCTCATTGCATATTCGTACCTAGCTAATATGCACATTGACAGATATTGTATCTTTCTTTGCTTAACCATTGCCACGAGTACTTGAGGTATCTCTGGCAGTGATTTCCTTTATTTGGAGTAAAAAATTATGTGATTGTTAGAAATCATGAACTGTTAAAGGAGTCAAAGAACAGAAAACTTTGCATTCTAGACCATCTTTGATGTGATGCATGTTGATGTCCTGCTTTAAGTTTCTTTCCTCTAACGCCAATGAAAAAGGTTCTCTCCTTTAATTTATTTTTCTGAACTGATAAGTAAAGAGTGTGCCTTTTTGTAGTAGATCTACAGGCCTATGAGCAGAACAGACACCGCACACCCATCTATACCTTAGTTGTGAGTAGGGGCGGGGCCAGGACTTTTTTCAGGGGCGGGCCAAATGGGGGCTTGGTTTTGTAGGTTAGATTTGGGTAGGGTCAAACTGAACTCACATTCAAAAAATACATGGAAGCAAAAAAAAATCAATTTTTACACTGTATTTTTTTTTTCATTTGGTTGGGGTGGGGCAATGGCCTAGCACCCCCTCCCCTCTGCCCCTAGCTGTGAGAACCGAAGTGGGTTATACACGTTGTGCCGTATATGAATTTTTTATGCACCATTTTAATCATGATAAAAAATGTCTATGATTAATACAAAAAGAAACTTTTTAATTGAGGTTAGGTAATGGTAAAGCTTGTTAATATGCAAAAAGGCATCTTCATTTTTCTCTGTCATGCTCATAGCGTTATCTCAAATATATGTCATTATCCCATACTTTTGTTATCTCATACATATTATTTCATATTTTGTCATTGTTTCATACCATTGTCATTATCTTATACTCCTATCATTATCTCATAACTATTATTATCTCATACTTCAGTCATTTTCTTATACCACTTTCTGTCATTATGTCTAGATAGTGACAGTTGCTACAGTTATGAGATAATACATGTTGTACAAGATAATATATATGAGTATGATAATGACAACGGTATAAGATAATGGTCATGAGACATTATAAATTAATGATAATGACAGGGGTTGTGAGATAATGGGTATGAAATAACGACATGGGTGTGATAATGACATGAGTATAAGATAATGGGTATGAGATAATGATAAGGGTATGATAATTACAAAATATACAAGATAATGTGTATGAGATAACGAAGAGGTATGAAGTAATAGTAGAGGTATAAGATAATAAGAGTTTTGAGATAATGACATGATTAAAAATATTAGTTGTGCACATGCAATGTGTAGGAATTAAAGCAAATATGCATATTGGAAGTAGGGTCTATTCGACATACGCTTGTTATATGTCCGAACAACGAACAACGTACAAAAGTTAATCCCTATGAGAACAACTGAATTGAAAATCACAATAAAATCCAGTCCATATGTTCTCTATTACACTGTTAAGTGAAAGTGATGTGCTTTTTTCCATGTGTCATGGAAAATTCCAACTACGCAACTGAGAGTTCAAAGCTCCCCTTTTTTCTCTTGTCTACGGGGACTAGAGGTACGTTGAGATCAAATGAACATATAGTTACTTCATTCAACTCAAAAGTAGAGTCTGTCATCTTTTGCAACCCAAAAGAGTAGTACCTATGATAATCAAATTCATCAGCCTGCCATCTCGACCAGCTACGCTACACCGTGTGACATGCTCTCTTGTTTGGGTTCCTTTTTTTATATAAAAAGGATAAGAGTCGGCTCACCAACGAATGATTGGCTGCATGCATGGCTTTGGAACCTACATAGATAACGTATCGATACTAGTGATCAATTCATCATCTTTAAATGTCCGTCCTATATTGTTATCGGATACGGATCCAGATTTGACAGAATCCGTTTATTTCAGCTCATATCGGTTCCTCTGTTTGTTTTGGCGGGCATTCGACAAATACTGCTTGGTAAAGGGCGATTTCATATATGATGGTCTCTCTGTAAAATAGTTCTAACTCCTGTGGCAGGCAATTGGGACTCTGGCAGCCATTGATTCACACAGTTGCTATTGTGATCAAACTGTTTGCGTTGAAGCTGGAAGGATTTCTCCGGAATGTGATCAATTCAATTATCAGCTTGGATTTTTCAAGAATAAAGACAGGTGAGCTTTCCTCGTTCCTCCCAAAAAATATATATATAGAGAAGGAAAGAAAACAATTTAAGAAAACTGAATAGTTATATCACAATTTCCTTTCTGCACATTGGACAAGAACTGCGCCTTGATAGCCATCCATCGATGCAAACTCCATGAAATATATGCAGGCATTGAGGCAATCTCCTCACAGCATCCCCATCTTGGAAATCCTGATGTCAAAAGGAAAGGAGAAGACCTATTGTTAGTGATCACCAATGCTAGCAGTTAGCTACAATTTTTAAGGCTACAGATCAATATTTATCACCGCTAGAAGTTTCTTGAGGCCCCTACCTGCAGACAGATAGCACAAGACGTTTGATGCCCCCAATCTTCTTGCGCCTGTTCATATGTAATGTCCAATACCTTCAGTTTCTGGATCGATTCGAGCAGCAGTCCTTCTGTAGCACCAGAACTGAAGATATCGATTGCCATTTCATAGCTTGATTCAAACCCTTCGACCTGTGGAGCACAAGCAGTATATGTATAAATCTTTGCCCAGTATCCCCTTGTATATAAATCGTATTAAAAAGTAACTTCGCATAAACTATTGGTTATATGCCATTACATCTCGATTCCTAGAATGCTTTTCACCAAACCCGGACATGGTATTGTGCGTGTATTTACTCAAGCAGCAGGTATTGGCCCAAAAGGGCTGGTGGATTTCTGTATGCAGTATACAGTTTTCTTCTTTTGATGCGGATGAGGATGACGATGGCAGCGTGGTAGTGACTTGTTAATCTATGGTGAACGGCTAGGTGTGCATTTTTTAAGAACTCAGATTTGTGGTGATTGAAATATCACCAAGATTCTGATCACGCGGAAATATTAACGACATAATTAATACTACTGCGTCGGCCTTCTTTGACGGCCATGGTGATATTAGAGGTTACCTGTTGTTCATATGCATCAACGACGGCTGGAATGACCCATTCCCTGAAAACTTTCCCATTTACCATGCTCACCAAAACTGCCTCCTGCACCATCATCAACATTCAGTGATCATTAGCATGACCAATCCTATTATACTGTGTTTGTCTGTTTTGGTTAGAGAAGAAGCTCACCAGGCAAAGTGTTTGGCCATGGACAACTGATTCAAAAATATCCATTGAAAGGACAGCACCACCGAATGCGCCGATGCCGGCTCCACGGAAGACTCCCGTTTCCTTCGTTTGGCCGGCCACGGCCCCCATTACCATCCCGATAACTGCGCCGACTGCACGTAAACAAAGAGATTCAAAAGCATGCAAGTGAATCAGCACCGCGTGTTTATCAATACTTGAAAAAATATTATGGAGTTTTGATGCAAAATGAACCTTTGGGCATATGTTCAGTGTTGGGATATACATATATAAATGAAAACCGTAGCAAAATTAAAGATTTTACGTGGGGAGGCTTTCATGTGTCACTTTCTCAAAATAATCGAAAATGGGATGCCCAGAATCCCAATTTGTCAGTTCATGACCGACCGGATGCGCGTACCAATCAAATGATTTAATGAAGTAAGCAAACATAATATGGTCAATGCCTTAAATTGGATTACTTACAGACATGCATTGATATGAAAGCGATTTTTACTGTCAATAAATGCGTAATTTAATTAATCAAAACCACCACTGTAGCTGAACTGTATCCTAATATGAGACTTGGTCTGAATGGGTCTATTAAAATGATCGATTAAGGACACGGCAACCCCGCTGTCGGGCACCTATGGGGTCGTTTGGCCAATGGAACGGTAACATACCATTCGATGAACCTGCCCCAAATAAATAGGGGAAGGTCCACGAAGCCTCAATCCCGGCAGCAATAATACAAGGAAGAAGACAGCTGTGGAAGAAAAAAAAAATGTAATATCAAAAAGTTGGTCATTCAATTTAACAAAGAAAAGTCCAGAAATGATTAGGACGTACATGCAGATCTTCTAATTTGTAAAATGGTTTCACTTCTGTGGATGCAACATTAAGCATTGGGTCCCATGAAGGAGATTTGCTGCCTTGCTGAAGGCTCGTGCATGTGATTGGAGTTAAGAGATCCCCAATTGGCATTGATGTTGACTCATGGAACGGTAAGGAATTTCACCTTTTTAGCTTTCCTTCTTTTCTTTGTTTTTTTTTTTTCTTTCTGAAATCGAACTGTATGTTACACAAGCACAAATAGTGGCTATCCTTAGTTTTTAAGACTTTATTCATACAAAAAAAAGTGTCAGCCAGTAGGTCCCATGCATGCATGGTTTCCACACTGAGCATGAGCAACTCGACGGGAAATATGGACCACATAGACTGTAAATATCTTACTGTAAGCCTTTTCCAATATGGGGGTCCAAGCAGAAGAGATATTTTCTCTTGATTTTGTTAGGAAAAGTGGTGCAGGTCTAATGAATTAAAGCCCAAGTGGTGGAATATTGTTGGCATCCGTTCATTGGCTGCTGAAGGGTTTTAGGTGTCTGGGAAATACAATGAGGCATGACAAAATACTGCACCTTCTAGCTAGGTCGGCAACCCAACAGTCCAAGAACTTCACAGCAACATAATCTGAGTTGTTAACTCAATGTGAGATGTTAGCCTGGTTCTCTGTGCAAAAGTTGCGTGCACGATAAGCAGGTAGCACCTAAAATAAAGGGAACAACCAACTTTCCCTGAAAAATTGTCTTGCTCAAGTATTAATTTTCGGTTAACTCCCAGCTTTCGGTTAACTCTCAACTTTCCTATAGGTTCAACGTTCAAACCTCAATGTCTCCCTCCAACTTCTTATATATGGGTCAGCGAAGCTACAGCGCAACCTTGGCTCGAGCAAGCAAAGTTGGAGCTCTCTAAGCTTGAGCCAAGCTGAGCTCAAGTTGGCCAACTCCAGCTGGACCCAAGCTCGAGTCGAGTTCGAGCTATGGCTTAGGCTGCTCGAGCAAAGTTTGAGCCGCTTCAGCTTGGCTTGAACTTGTCTCATGAACAGACTTAAGGATAGCACTCTTTAAGATTTGAATTAAAGACATGGCTGTAATAGGTTACCCACTCAGATTCGAACTAAGGATGTGGCTACAATGCGCCACCCAACCCTACCATCATCCGGTGAGAGCAAGAAAGAGCATAAACTTTGTGAACGAAATTAGTGCAATTTCGGGCATGAAAAAGGTAGGATTTTTCCTGTGTTCGAGAACTTACTTAGACAAAGAGAGAGACGGAGAGAGAAAAGAGAGAGAGAGAGAACCTAGAGCAACAAAGCAAGTCGCCGTCGTCAAGCAGATAGCCTTGAAAACTTCCAAGAATCGGCCGAAGCACGCCATCTGATTCCTCAACATTGCGTATATATATATATATATATATATATATATATATATATATATATATAAAAGCGTCCGCCTGCAAGTGCTCTTATATTCTGCGTCTGGGAAGCGAATGATATTAAGAAGACAGCCTTCTTTTACTACAACAACAATGTACAGGGAGGAGAGTGGCAGAAAGTGCTGAATTGGCCTAAAAGGCGTCCTTTGATGGAATGCCTGTCCTCCCCCTTGGGTATTTATAGCCCTTGAGAATCACCCTATCTCGACGCCCGGAGAAGAAAGCGCATTGAATGTCAGTACGCTTTTGTAGCCAAGTTGATGATAAATGGAAACTGAACATGCATGTGGATGGAGAGCAAGATCCTTCATATTTAATTCACTTACATAAAAGAGAAAGAAAATACACTTGCCCAGCAATAACTAGCTTTCAGACCATCAAAGCCATGATCGGATCAGACAAAAGGCAGCCACCATTCCAGACCGTTTTCATCTACATCTTTGTTACTTCGCTCATCTTTCTTGACTGTGACATTAATTTCATCCCTTCCGTGGGCCGCTCTCCAACCTGTCACCACCGTTGTCGCTATATCTTATTATAGAATTGATAGGGTTTTGGTTTAAGAGCAATGAATTCAGAAGATTTCAGAATGATGCAGGTCGACTTAGAGTAGTCACGGCGATCGATTCTCAGATCACAGGATTCGCCAAATTATATTCCCAAGCAAATCTAGAATCTCCATAGTTCGTTTCCTTGATGAGTGGTTCCCTTTGTGACTATTCATGTTTTAATTTTCCCTTGTTCATATTCAGGACAATACTTGCACCATTACATGAAACACATAAAGAAATGGCAAAAAAAAAAAATTTCAGTGCGGCAAAATAATCTCATAATCTAATCTGAGTGAAGGCCGGCCGAAGCCTCCCCCTTCCCTGGTTGTTCCCCATAAACCTTTATGCAAATATACACTGTAGGGGATAAATGGCGGTTGGGATATGTTGAAATTATTTTATAAAGAAATGTACATTTAAAACTTTTAACTTTTTTATAACTCATTTTTATGTTCTTAAAAAGCTTCACTTTTTTACTTAAACATGGTATTTTGGTCATTACACACTCCTATGCATAATTTTTTTTATACATAAGCACATGACCTTTTTTTTGGACTAACACACCATCTCAAATGTATTAAGAATAGTTAAGAAGATGATTTCTCTGACCATCTAAATGCTCCAAACTTTCACACATACAGTCAAATACATGGTATTGGGGGAAGTGTGCGTGTGTCTGGTGTATGTGTGTGTGATAGTTTGTTTATGAGAGCATGGAACATAGGAATAGCCCGAAAATTTCAGCTCTCCTAGAAGCAGTTGATGGTGAAGTAAGTTCTATTTGGAAACAAGAATAAATGGGACGGAGACGCCGTGGTAAATTCATGGCGTTCCAATCGGGGGCGGGGGGAGGTGGCCGCCTCGTCCCCTTCAATTTTTTTTTTTAAATTACTTGTAAATTAAAAAAAAAAAAAAAAGTCCAGTCAGAAAAAATGGTTGGAGGGACACTTGTTTAAACAAACTCAAATTTAATTAGGCACTTTTATATATATATAAGAATAAATATTTAAGATTTTTATTTAAAAATAAAAAACTTTTAAAGAGCCAACGCCAGGGTCTCTATCAAAAATGTAAAATTATAATTGGATCCCCTCGTCAAAAACTCTTGGCTCCGCCCCTTGTTCTTACCCTAATGCCATAAGCTACTGGCCGCTGTAAACCTTGTCAATGTACTTCCATCGGATTCTTCCGGCTGGAATGACTGCCATTGATTTTAAACATCTTTGTCAGAAGCCAAGATCAATGCACGACGTTAATGGCAGCGTTACTTCATTTTCCACATTGTGGAACTCATCGCATCTTCCCGACCCATTCATTGAGATTCACTCTGCAATATATGGGAAGGAACAGTACTGCTGTAATTGAGCAGAAAGATTTACCTTGTACTGTCTTCGGTTCGTGACTTTATGCATTTAACGGCATCCACTGGCAAAGAAAGGACCAACTTGGTTCATGTGTCTCACTTTATGATGCAGACATTTTTGTCATTTACGGTCAGCTTGCACCTCTCTGATCTGCCAGTTGCACAAATTTTAGTTGTGGGGCTGAATGTCGCCTCCCCACGCCAGAAACATGCATTGAACATAACCTGATTCAGAGATCGGCGAAACATACAATAATTTTATGTTGCTATAGATTATGAGCAGCTTTACAATGGATAGAAAAATAGTTCTTCAAATCTAACTGAATAAGATCTTTTCGTCTTCTAGTCCCCAGAAAATGTTTGGCAACTTCCCCACCTACTCTATCCCCAAATCTGCTCAAGATTTCCACATGATTCATATCCCATGTTCATGGCGATTGGATGGAGATCAAGAAGTCGTTTCATTTAATCCAAGATAAGGGATCTGTGAACAGCAAGGGAGAAGCCTGGCAACGTGCCCACCGGTCACTTGTGTCATTGAATGGCAAAATTAAGAAGTGGGGAGAAGGGTAGGGGAAGATCACTAAAACCGGGTGCTGCAACCAGTGGGCTGGCAACCTAATCTTGTTCGAGTTGGGTTTCTGACTTTTCGACAGGCCAGACTCTGTCCTCTCTCGAAATATCTAACAGTAAAAACCGTTAGACGGATTTGGTGCAGGGTAATTGCATAAAAAGTCGAAAATTGTTGTGATATGCAACGGATTGATTTGGCAGCCATACATATATGGATATGAATTCAAAATTAAATGTTAATGAACAAAAATATATACTATATCTGAATCTAAATCTTTAGATTTGCATCTGAATTTGATTTAAATTTAATTGGAACTGGATTAGTATATGTTAAGAACCGATTACAGTATGTATGGACATTAGATCATATACGATATTTTATTTAAAACTAAATTTGTTAGCATCTAAGTCTGATCGAATATTTATTTAAATTTGAATCCAAAATTAAATCCACTCCAATATCATTTCTTAAATCTGAATGCAGTCGGATATTTTTATTGGATGTCAATTTTTTATGTAATATCTATTTTTTCTTGAAGCATTTAGGTCGAATATATGTCAAATCCAAATCTCATTTATTGACATCCCCATTCTTTACCGAACAAATTTTTACTCATATAGATCTTCAAACATTCCACCCATAGGAAAAATGATGTTGACGATTTCTCTATCGCTTGGATAGATGGTCCCAATCGTAATTGAAGAAGCTGGATCTGATAAAATAAGTCATATGTGAAGATATTATATATATATATATATATATATATATATATATATATATATATATATATATATATATATATATATATATATATATATATATATATATATATATATATATATATATGAGCTAAAATCATCCAACCAGTTCTACCCGATGCATTGCATGAGTATATGTGATTGAACACACAGCTCAATGCAATGCATTTGGCATCTCCTCTAAGAGTCTAGAGGATTTTTCCATCCAATCCTGAATGGAGAAATCCACAAATATATATAAGGTTGCTAAAACCATAGTAAAATGTGCATTTGCAGTTGTTTGGCCATGGTTTTCAGCTGTAGAATACACTTTTTGCAATGGTTTTTAGTTACAAAAATTAAAAAATAATCCAACTATAGAAGTAGCCGGTTGATTGCACTTTTTGATATATATATAATATGGATCTCCCCATGCAACATTGAATACTGGAAATGTCACAACATACTATTGATGCAATGCATCGAGCATGTGTATCGAATCACACCTGTGCAATATATCAAGTGACGGTGACTGGACTAAGCTTAAAATGATTGGAGGGTTATTGCTAAAATTTAAAAATATGTCAATTAAAATACCGTAGATTGTCGCTAAAGCCACCACAAACCATTATTGTAGTATATAAATGATCCCTAACATTAATGTGTTTAGCGGTAAATTTTAAGTTACAGTCATCCGGCAACATCTAGCATCTCATAGGATTGAATCATCGATCCAGTTATATGCATGTGTGCGCGTGCGTGTGCACTGGTGCTGCCGGTCATCGTTGTTTATAACCTAAGTCACCGGACTCTTCAATTTTACTGCCGCATCGAATCCGATGCGCACCGGACGTGGGTGCGGCTCCGACTCACCCGAGCTCAGTTAGAATGTCATATTACTAATGTATTTATATAATATATGTTGTTTTGATATTTTTTTATGCAATACAATTACTAAGTATGTTATATACATTAATAACTAAATTGTAATAATATGTTTATTTTGTTATATATATAATAAATTAAAAATAATAATAATATTAAAATACTCTCACTGCACCGCCGCACATAAATTTTTGGGGATGTGCCGACACCGGCACCTGCATCTCGCACTATGGTGACATAGTTTATAACTTTTTGAAAAGCCAAAGTGACTCGCATGTATGCAATCTAGGATCTTCCATACTGGGAGAAGGAGCTAGTTTGGGGCGGAGTTGCCCACTTAACAAAGAAAACATATTTGCTGTGGTCACACTTGAAATCTACCTGTAAGTTTTTACTCGACCAAAATATTATCCCTTTTAACCATTAGGTCGTGTTTGAGAGATGCGGGCGAGGTGCCATGATCAGATGTCGCATCTGAGATGCCCTGTCGTGTGAACGTTAAATGTGCATGGAACGATCGATCCTTTTCATTAATAAGACAACATTAAGCAAAAAATTTAAATGCTCACATGCATGAATGGACTGTCTATGGAAGGGATTGATTTCAATAACATAATTCGAAGCCTCGCACGCGTTTGATATTGAAAGAAGATGACGTTCATGATTAGGACAATTCTAACGTAGCATTAATGAGGGCGTGAATATCGTAGCTGCTAAGATCATGGGCAAGAATGGTAAAGCATGTAACAATTACCAAATCCTGCGAGAGTAATCGAATGAGAGCTACCATGCATCAACGCCTTTTGTTTAATAATATTCATTGGAAACGGATATAAAATTCACTTATAAATATGAGGGACTTAGGTGCTAGGAATTTTAAGGCCGATATGTGGGCCGTCCATGGTCAAGAACTACGTTGACTTGCTTTCTTCTCTGTTTTAAAAAGTATCATTTTATATCCAAAATACCAAAGTGATTGCTGCATTCTTCAGTAAACCAAGGACTCAATCCAACTTTAAATAAAAACTCTGTGGCAAATTGAGACTTGGTAAATTGCTGTTCAGTCTGAGGGGAAATGACAGAAGATGACGTCGAGGATTATGACGATTCTCAACGTATCATTAAATAAGAGTCACCACCGTAGCAAATTCTATGGTAAGATAGCCTTCTTTGTTAATGAAGGCGTGAATGTAGCTGCTAAGATCACGGGCGTATCCAAATGGAGGAAAGAACGGTAAAGCATGCAGCATTTTGGCAAATTCTATCAAAGTTATTAAATAAGAGTCACCACCGTAGCAAATTCTATGAAAGTTATCAAATAAGAGTCACCATCGTGGAAATGGTTATAAAATTCCCTTGCAAATATTTATGAAGGAGTTGAGTAGTATGAATTTTAATGCCAAGACGTCGGCCTTCCGTTGTTAATAACTAAATTACTTTTTCTTTTTTTTTCTTTTTTTTATTCAAAGTGAGTGGTTTACTTCAACCACCTCTAAGATAGACCATTGTACCCCTTGTGCTCACTCCACCCCCAAGGTGTAGAGAGTTTGCTTCGGCGATTCGAGCTAACTCGAGCTCGATTAGAACTCGCTTGATTAAGAGTTGAGTTCGATTTAAAAAATGAGCTCGACAACATAAACCACTTGAGCTCCTTTGGAGCTCGGCTTGGTTAAGCTCAAAAAATATATATATATATCTAAAATATGTCTGATAGAGCTATTAGAAAAATGAGGTTCCTAAAATGGGTATGCATGTGATTGATATGTGGGAGATTTCATGTTCAAATCTACATGTTGTCTTTTTCTTTAAAAATTAATTTTTTAATGAAATGTTTGGCTCTGCGCAAGCCATTTTTTGGCTGGAGCTTAAGAGTGCATTGGGACGTAAAGAGGGACCACCTTAAGATTAGAAGTGAAGTCCTTTAATAAGGTGGAACGTGGTGCTGAATATTGGTAGTATATGCAATGTTTGGGTATTAAAAATAAACATGCATATTGGTAGTATGGTTCACATTTGACATACGTTTGTTATGTACGCAGAGCTGCTTACAGACTGATCTCTCCTTTTGGCTTTCTTTTGCTTTAGTATGATTTTATATTTTTCGACATATATAATGAACGGACCCGAACTCGCTTCTTTGAAGTCTTTGTTTTACATCAAAAATGAAAATATGGTAAGATAGTTCATAGTAGTATAACAAATGCAAAATTGGAGCATACCCATAAAACCTTACATTATGTTACTGTTTCATTAACCACAGGACATCGTACTATCCGATCATGAACCATTAACAATATAATTATTGTCAAATGGCACCTTATAACTTTCTACACACCACCAAAAAAAAAAAAAAAGGGAAAAAAGAAACCCTCCCTCCCTCCCTCTGCATTTCCCAATGTTCAGAAACATGTGATCGTTGTACTAATTGGACCCTAATTTGAGCTTCATTTTGTTGCCAGCTATAGTGACCGAGTTCAGACACTGTCGCTGGCTTTAGTTTCATTCCTCAAAAGGCTAATAATCCATACTAAGTATTTAAACCTTTAAGAATTTGTTGTAATATGTTATTATTCTTTAGTTAATTTTCACAAAGCTTCCTATTATCAAAAGGGCTATCCACCGATTCAAAGGTACCCTGGAAAGAGATTCCAAAACTTGTTGATCTCTAGATGTGAAACTGACTGGCTTTTACCCAATTTCCCAAAAAGTAATGTTTTGCATTTGACAATTTTCTGGAAAAAAAAAATGCTCTACATGAAAGAAAATTCCAGACACTTGAAGCACTTCTCGGGTTCAAAATAAATAGTTGGCCTCTAGACTAAATTTTTTTGCCAAAATAGAAAGAACAGATCAGATTAATGCATGGGCTGCCAAATGAAGTTGGAAGCTATTGACTCACAAGTTTCCGTGCTTCACACTAAAAAAAATTATAAAGATAAAAATAAAAATAAAAGAAAAATATTTTTTTTTAATAAATTATGAAAATGTCATTCCTGTTTTCTACTTACCGTGAGCATGATACACGCAACTTCTCAACCACAGAGAGCGACGCCCGCGGATTAATGTTGTTTTTTGTGAAGTAATTCCACAGTTTTTTAATTTCTAGACATCGATTGCATTATTTCTCTTTCACGTGCATCACGTGGCTCTAGAAAGCTCTTTCATGAAACAGCTATCGTCATCGTCAGCATCACCGGCACCTTCACGAAACGCCACGTTTCAGATTTATTTTATATCATGAAGGCGCTTCCTGTTCCATGCACTTGCAGAAGTGTTCTGAGTAGTTCTACCAACACCTTCAATTCGTGAATGGCGGTTCCTCATCTTAAAAAAAATGTATAGTTGCAGTGATAACTCTGCAGCATGAATAAATGATATAAAGAGATCGGTTGCGGCTTGCCTTCCGTGTGTATTCGTGATGATCTTTATCCTAGATTTTGCGGCGGCCTGCCAGTCATAAATTATACATGTGAACGACATACAGAAAAAGACAGACAGATTTAGATTTAGCCCTTTTCGCTCTGGACGAACGCATATGTGTTCAACAACAGCTCAATTTCCTTCAGCTTATAACTAAAATCAAGAATTTAACACCTGCAAGTGCATGTGAATCGGGACCATAGCCCATTTTCACATGGTGTGCAGTCAACAAAAATGAGCAGAAAATCAGGAGTTAGAAGTGGGAGGGGTGTGAGACGTTCATAACTTGCGAGAGCACGGGTATGATGGGTACTTTGTGTCCATTAATGTGCGTCTCTCCTTCCACTTGTCTATGTATGCATATATTTCTGTATATTTGTATTATGTGTACGTGTTTATAACTGAGTGTGTGTCTGTATTTTTTGTGGTAGTCCAAAGTAGATATGACGTTTAAAGGATCAAAGTAAATCCATAGAAAGCATTTTCCTTTTCATTTCATAGTAGCATTTTGTTTTGTCAATGGTGATTTTGCCTTTCAGAACCCTTTGAGTTTTCCATTTTGTCTTTATGGGAAGCTGGTGGGCTTGATTCTCATGAATATTATTTCTGTTGACTGCAAAAGATGGCAGATGTTACTCTAGAGATGAAAGCAATAACCATAAACTGATGAAGGTTTCAAAGCAGCTCATGACCTTGCGACAAGGAAAAGGGGGAAGGGCCTTCGACTTCTTCGGGATATCTCCTTCCTTCTTCGCCCCACCTTAGTGGTTTCTTTTGTCCTCCTTATTGAGTTCAGTTATCATCAAGTTAGCTTTTGATTTTAATGAATTTTCAAAAACTTGTTTGTGTGTTTGGGTGACACATCTAACATTCAGATTATTCATGAATAACCCAAAATGAGGGTGGTTTCGGTTTTTCATTTTTAAATTACAATGTCTTCAAAATTTGGTTTTTCTCAAACCCAATTTTTGTGTCAGCAAAGCACTCTAAAAAATCTATTCTAAATGCAAAAGTAAAATAGTCTTTTGGAGTATCATCCAAACTGCCACCTTAAGTTTTCATTTCATATTGAGAACTTTGGTGACCAAGTTTTATTGCACAAATTAGTAGACCTATTTAAACATTTTGCACAAATTAGTACACCTATTTTCTAAACTATTTCTAGCTTTGTCCAGATCAAGTAGGGAGCCAGATGATCCAGGTCATTTCTCATAGTTCTCTATCTAATTGGTTTAGGAGACACTATAGGCACCTTCGGCCTCAAGCCAATATCCACTTGCTTATCAAAGCAAACAGTGCAGACATACATAATTGTTCATGAAGCTCATGCTCTGTCATATGTATGCCACTGAAAGTTCCCTCTCACATGTCCTAGTAGTGTCATCAAGGACTTGTATTTTACTCATAAGCAGGCTACTAATGTACTCGAGCACTTGAATTTTCTTAAGCAACTATGCAAAGAACAGTCATAGGATTCCTTTTACAAAGATCAATTGGTTGACAGAGCAATCCATTGGGTTCCTTTTACAATCAAAATCACTTGGTCAACCGTATGGAGTTTCTAAAAATATTGAGATTTATAAACATACTGGATAGCAAGATCATTATTATAAAGTTCGGATAAATATTAAATGACCGAACTTTTCACTTTTCTCTGTTTTTTTCTTCTCTCTCAATTTTTTTTCCGGGCGGATGACAGACAGGCAATCAAGTATCGTAAATGCAAAAAAAATCTACTACCTAGGGAACTATGAACTTCTACAAATACCAAATCTCAGCCCCGACAGACTTAGCTGTGAAATTTGCAAAAGAGATCAGATGAGGTAGCTCCCATGGATACAAATGGAACTTGAATGCGTTATCAATATCTGGATATTTCGAAAGCTTGTTGTGCTGAAAAGTGAAAAGGTAAAAGAGAACAAGGAAAACTTTTGTGTTTCTTGAAGAAGGAAGAGAATAGTGAAGTTGTCAACAAGATTACATGGCTTAAGGGCCTCAACCGTCTCCCTGTATCCAAATGACAGAACTTCTTTGTTGAGAGCTTCTTCAGGACAGTTTGGACGCCAGGGTTAAGTCAGGTAGACCAAATTCGATACCACTAGCCACATGGACAAAAACGTAGGCAGTCCAGCAGTTACAGATTCGAAAAATCTGATTTTTGCATCAGAAAAGGCTTATATCTAGAACATGATACAACTGACTCAGAAGTAAGCTTATGGCAAAAATGCACTTGTTCGTTAGATTATGACAATTATGCAGGGTATGATAGTTGAAATTTTGTATGCTGCTGAGTTTTTGGATGTTCTGAAATATAGCAAAATTTTTAACGTATGTTCTTCTGTCATGTCTGAACTAGCTTGGTGCTTCCTCAGGTGTTGATGGAGCTTGAGCAAGCCAATCTTGAACATCTGATCAGTTTTGTCTGGGGGCCTGATCTTACTTGAATCTTCAGATAGAAAAACAGTCACCTTTTAATTCAAAATGTCAGACTAGTCGTGCTTAAAAAGAAGAGATAAACTAATTTGTTTGGGCTGTCCCAACAGTGGGATGTGAGGATTTAGCTTTCATATATATAACAGAGAGAGATAGAGATGCAGAGCGCTAAGCATCTGATGATTCATGAATGACCTAGGAATTTAAAACTTCAAATGGCTGCTTTGTTCAGTTCAATTATAGGGGAGAACGTTGATTAAGTAAATTATATGTTTAAATTCTAAATGCTCATAATAGACTGCAAATGTGAACTGAAACTTCTCAATGTGACGACAGAAGATTGTAACAGAAACATAAGATGAAACCATCTTTGATTACTCAAGGGCCATATGTAAGTTTGATTTACTAGGAGTGCAGAACCACAAATAATTAGTAAAGAATGTTCTTTCTAAGCTCCATATTGTTGCTTTTGTAGTTAAGAATTGCTCATATTCAAGCAAATGGAGCAAATGTAAGCGGAAAAACCTGACAACATGAAATTTCTTGTCCAATAATGGAAGTTTAATAACAGAAGTATAAATCATTAGACCCGTCATAACATCTTAGGCAAAGGATTTGACTGACCCATTTTCCCCTCATCATCGATCCTGCACTCCCCTACTGCCACCCTCCTCAATTTAGTTGTGCATAAGAAAAAATAGATGATCTTGATTCATTATTACCAAATTGAAGCACCATTGAAATTGCTTGTTGAGCCAAGGAAGACAGCAGTGCATTCATTCTAGATTGGAGCTTTCTATGCAGCATTGAAAGTGTTTCATTAAGATCAACTTGCCTTAGATTCCCAGATCTTTTAATTGCAGAAAGGCCAGCAAATTCTGGTGTGGTATATCAGAAACATAGATGTTTAGAAAACTTTATCGAAATTTTTGTTTAGAGACTGCCATCTGACATGATATAGGGATGGCCAAAAATCCATAAACGTTGCCTGTAGATTGGAGCTCTCTATCCACCGTTTATGACAGCTGCTTTCCATTTATGACAGCAAAGGCTCGTTAACTCAGCAAATGGTTTAAACATTGAAGTGGTTATGATAACAAACAGAATTGAGACTTCAAAAAATAATACAACACCCTCGGCTTCAAGGATGAGCTCAGAATTGAGATGATTCTTCTTTTATCACTGATGGATAACTATGTCAACGAAGACTCTAGCAGCTGCACCTGCACGAACAATTTTAGAACATTGGTCCATCCTTGAAACAGTTCAGACATGCCCAAAGCATGTTGAACTTGAATCAACTTTGACCAATTCCAGTCACATTTTGTTAGGTTTGCAAAACTTTTTATTATTATTTTGGTTGGGCCAGCTACTCATTGAAAAGTTAGAACTTCGAACTATTTATGTCTATATGAACATGTGTTTGTGTGACAGGTGTACAATTTTAACTGACACCCAAGTTTTCTGAAATTGCTCCTCACATGTGTCTAAGACTCTGCGTCTGCAACCATATGATTTAAGCACATACTCATGCATGAAGTTTCACAAAATAGTGGCAGTTTTTGCAACTTGACAAGTTTTA
This sequence comes from Nymphaea thermarum, assembly GCA_011799765.1. Taxonomy (NCBI): domain Eukaryota; kingdom Viridiplantae; phylum Streptophyta; class Magnoliopsida; order Nymphaeales; family Nymphaeaceae; genus Nymphaea; species Nymphaea thermarum. The sequence continues at coordinate 11,486 of JAANDH010000164.1, read as the reverse complement.
ATCACACACAAGATTTTTCTTCAAGGAACATGGAAGGAAAGCCAGACTAACGTATATGAAAGTAAAGAAGTCACTAGCCCCATAAAATAGTGTGCTTTTGTTGGATAAAAGTTATTTAAATCAGAAATAGCCTTAAAGGTGGGGAAGCCAAGCTCCCGGAGAGGAACTCAGAACTAGCCTTGTCTGGCTGGTTGCATACAAGTTAATAGGCCAATTAACAAGTAAGAACTGCCAATGTTAGTCTTCCTAGCAAGGAGTGTTTGCTCAAAGCTACAGTTATGGACAACTTTCAAAGGCTAGAATGAGAATAGGTAGTTTACTGCACTTCAATTTACTGTGAGAGAATTTTACCACCCAAGGTTTAAAGTTCAAACTCACATGGCAATGGAATTTTTTGGCAATTAGCAAAGAAAAGCAAAGTGGGTCTTTCTGTACACGTAGTTGAAATCCTAGGTCTGAGAAGATGCACCTTTTCCACTGATGGTACTGTAATTTTCCTTCTCCTTGTGAGTTTTGGAAAATAGTTTTAGGCCCAAAATTAACATTCACGATCAATGTGCCTATACAAGCCTCCACCTAGGGATGTCAATATATCCGATTTGAATCGGATATCCGACCGAACCGATCCGAAAAAATCGGATATAGAAAAACATGTCATATCCGATTTAGAAATCGGATCGGATTCGAATTTAATAAATGGCATCTTATTGGATTCAGATATACATAAATATCCCATCAGATTCAGATTGGATTCATTTTTAGACAAATGTCCTATATCTAATGCTTTTAAATTTTGAAATTGACATAATCTGGTTCAAAATTTGGATTTGGATTCGGATATAAATACAAAAATTGGATTCAAATATGATTCAGATTGTAAAATCGGATTTTGGATTCGGATTCGGATATGACTCTTCTTTATTCAATTTTGAATCCGAATATGTGAATATCCGAAAAAGAGATATGAATAATGATAAAAGTTATTTATGATTATGAAACTTTACAAAATATCTGATCATATTGTTCTAGATGTGTTTCTGACATCGTACCAAAAACTTCTGAGCATGTCTTCAGATATGGGATTCATTTCTTGTCATAAAATTATCTTAAATATTTGTTGGGAAACAAAGGGCTTCACATCATGGGACACGCTGTTGCGACAGATGTAGAGATGTGGATAGATCTTATTTGAATCCGGTACATATATACTCTTAACTATATCTGTATTTTCAAATGTTTACTTATTTGGATTTAGATTCGGATTTTAATATGAAACAAGAAAAATTTATACCACACCTGAAAACCAAACTACTGAATCTAATTCGAATTTTCCAACTACAATTCACATTCTGAATCTAATCCGAATCGAAATTATTAAATTCACATCGACATCCTTCTTTTGAATACACTTTCAAAATGTATGAACGTTGCATATAAGATGTTTAATTAAAACTAAATCCCAATCTAATTAGATGTTATTTGTCAAATTGGAATCTGCTCTCATTTTTTTTTAACGGGATGTTTTTTTTTTAATATCTGATTTTCTTAAGCAGTTCGGTCGGAGATTGTCCGAGTCCAAAGGCCAAGCAAACCGTGCAGATTCCGGAATTGTTTTTTGCGGCGTCCAAGCAATACAGAAATTTCTAGAAGTCGAGAAAGGCAGGAAAGATTCAAAGAAGCTTCAGGAAATAACGGTTTCCCTTCGTCGGGTACCTCCGAGTTCCCTCTGCAACCCTCCATCGCACTTCTCCCTTTCCACTATAAATTGCCCATCCATTTCTCGCTTCCCATCAACAATCGCTCGATCAAACCGCAAGGCGAAGAATTAGATCGCGTCACTTTCTGGGTAGCCATTGCATAAGCGAAAAGGAATTCCGCATCAACAGGAAGGTGAAAGGGAAAAGGCGGAGAAAAATGGACTTGCTGATGGTGGAGCAGCCGCTGATGTCGACACTCAACCAGCTGCTGAGCGTCCCGGACGAGATGGAGAAGCTGCTGAACGTGCCCACCCGCAGCTACGTGCGCGACACCAAGGCCAGCAACAGCAACAACACAAGGAGAAGGAGGAGGCGGAGGTGAAGTACTTGAGGATGGAGCGCAGGGTGGGGAAGTTCATGAGGAAATTCAACCTGCCCAAGAACGCCAATGCCGACGCCATCTCGGCCGAGTACCGAGACGGCGTGCTCACCGTGACGGTGCAGAAATTGCCGCCTCCTGAGCCCAAGAAACCCAAGACTATCGAGGTCAAGGTGGCTTGAGAAATAGAGCTCCTCTATCTATGGTCTCTATTTATGCTCTGTTTTGGCCCTAGTATACTAGTTCTGTTGGTTGTTCCTGTCATGCCTCATTCGTCTCCTTTTTCATCTTTGTTGTTTCCGTCAATGTGAGATGATTTGTCATGAGTGTCCATCCGTAATAAAAGCTTCTGAATGTAAAATTAGTTTCATACTCTAAATACTGTGGCGATGCTTCAATTGATTTTTGTCTAATGTTTTTTTCCCCTTTCTTTTGACAAAAATGGCGGCACTCGCTTAATACAGAAATCACTCCTTTTGGGATGCATGGTTGCGCTTGCTTCATACAAGCGATTACTCGCTTTTGATTGCCATTGAAATTGGGTGGCTTCAGGACTGCCTTTCCCCTGTTTGAGCTTTGTCAAAATGTTTGGGTTTTGTGGTTGTAGTAAGGCTTCACAGTTAGAGCTCGATTGGTTCTCTGTCTCAAGGGTTCTTTAAGAAACCAAACAACTTTGGCTTTTCGTCATCTTAAGTGCGAATGCAGTTCCAACCTTTATGCTTTCCTCACGAGGGCATGTCAAAAGAATGACCTCTGGGTCGTTGGTTGATTAATAAGATCAGAAGTTGATGGATGCCTTGTTTCGTTTTAAAGCATGTAAAGGGAGGCAGATCTTTAAATGTTCATGCTGCTTTGTGGTTTGACAAATCTGTCTCCCTCCCATTTGCATTTCTCCAACAAAGATGCCTGGTAGTCACTCTGGTCACAGGGTCGAATGTAAAGAAGTTAGGCAAATCATGCACAGGTATATTTCATTAACTAATTTATTGTGCTTCTGTGTTGAATTTTCTCCAACAGCTAAATCATTATGTTCAATTTATTTTGGATATTTAAATAAGATGTTGTAGCCTGTCTAACTTGAGAAATGTTGGATCATCTGTCATGAAGTTTTCAGGTTTCAAAGATCTCCTGCCCTTACATTCAAATAAACTGATGCAAGTGCAGTTGCAGACGAAAATTTGCACAATGTTGTGCAATTCAGTTGCATTAAGTATCCTGGAGAAGAAAATGGGTTGTACCCATGCTCCACTAGCTGGACTTGACTGTTGAGTCTCTTCTTCTCTCCCTCTTTCTCTTCTATTAGCATGAAGCTCATGAAAAGCCAAATCCATTTGCATTTATTGTGTCTATATTTACCATTATGGAGGAAAATATACCTCCCTGCTGGGTCTAGGTCTTTTCTTTCTGTTTTTTGCTAGGTTGAAACCGTGATAATGGAACTCAAAATATAACTCCTATGGAGGTGTTTGATGGAAGAACAACAATGCGTTTCAGTTTAAATGTTTTAAAGCAGACGTTTCGAGAACATAGGTGTTCATATCAAACGTTCCATGCCCCTTGGATGACGGCAATATTGTATTGAAAACAAAGTGGAAATCTTTGGATGATAAAAAGAATGGTTTGAAAATAGAAAAAGGAAGACAAAACAATATAAATAGCAAGCAAATGACATGAAAGCGAAAACAATTAATAAACAAGTACTCAAATAACATATGCGAATCACATAACTTTCCAGCATATACTAAATCGGCTAGAACATATATGAATTGTATGTTACACGCATTTCAAATGCATGCCATCGATCACTAATCTAACGACATTTGTCATGCTGCCACATAACTTGTGCTTGAAACAACCAAAACCAATTTTGTAGGTAAAAAATTACAGCATTGATGCAAAGGACAAGCAACTGCACAGACTTAGTTAAGTGATCCAATAGGTAACAAGATGCACAAAATGATTCAGTTATAGGCATTTCCAGACAAATATATAAGAATGTAAACATGTATTCACCAAGAAATTAACAAGTAGCCATGTTTCACCATAATTTATTCTGACGCAGTGGAGAAGAGGATTTCTCCTCTAACCCCACGAGCAACGCCAAGCTAAATTGAAAACAGGAATGCAACAAGAATAATGATAGATCTAGCCTTCCAAAGGGCTTGCTTGGATATGTGGATAAATAGTTTTAAGCCAGGTATATGGCCTGATGTATTTGTATTTTGTACCGGTGGCGAAGCCAGGGAGATTAGGAGGGGCCATGAGCCCCCTAGATTTTAAAAACCTTACATGTAATATTTCCAAAAAGTTAGTTTGGCTCCTGTGAAAGTTTTGAAAACTACAATAAGCCCCCTCTGAAAAAAGTTTTAGCAAGCCTTCCCCTCTAAACCCCACCCACCCCAAACAACTCTTTTGTACCGTGGTCAGCTAGGGTCATATGCTAGATCTGTTTTATTTAGCTTTATGTTCCTCTATGTGCATTTTGAAGTGAATGAAACTGGGGGCGGGGCTGAAAAATTTTTCATGAGGCGGGCTCAATTAAAGTTTTGAAATTTTCATGAGGGTCGAAATATCATTTTTCAAAATTTTTATATAGAACAAGTGATATTTAAAAAAAAAAATTGAGTAGGGCAGCACATTAATGAAAATAGAACAAAGCAAAACTGATATTTATGCATGAATGATATGATATTTCGAAATAATATGGAATTTAGATTGCAATAAGAACTGTTAATTGTTAAATCAAGCTTAAAGAGAAAGGTATATTGCCACAAGCTCCTAGCATCAAAATTTCTAAGCAAGTCATGTCATCTCACCCCTTCTCTATCCATCTGTCATGCAAATAGTTCGTGATTAACTTTTCAATCTCCATGCTTTCAATCCTAATTATTTTTAATTCAAACACTTGGGTCTCTAAATATGATTCGGTCTCACTCTTAAAAATATAGGATTTTGCATTGCTGGATTCTTTCTTGCACTCTGAGTTAAAAGTGCCATGGTATTCCAAGAAGAATTAATGGTGGTTAATTTCAACGTTGGCATGATGTCATATTACATTTTAGTGATCAGTTCTTAGGTAACGACTTAATGAATCACAATAAATCAACTTAGACTTTCTCTTTTAAATTAAATAAGATTTTTCATGCACAAAAGCTTATTATACAAGCTAAACGCACTGATATTCAAAAAGTAATTGTATATCAGATCTCATCAGAAATAGATAATAAATTTCATTAATTCACTTTCATACAATGTTTTTAAATACATACAGAATTTACATATGTATTAGTGTATTATAAAATCATCCGCAAAGTGACGCTCCAGCTCTCTTTTTTTTTTTTTCCTTGTTTGGTAATAGACAGAAGCAGCATGCCCATATTGTTATACATACATTGATATTAAGAGACATTTTTAATTTTTATGCAACTTCACCATTCTGATGTGTTTGATAGCGCCGGATGTGAAATCCCTTTCAGATGGAGCCCACGGAATAAACAATCACTAGATTTCATTAAGGGTGGGTATCGGGCCGGGCCGGGCCGGCCCGGCCAGGTTTTCCCCGGCCCGGGTCGGCCCGTCGGGCCTGAAGCCCGGGCCCGGCCCCGGCCCATAATATTGCTGGGCCGGGCCGGGTCGGGTACCGGGCCGAGGCACCGAAAATTCGGCCCAGCCCGGCCCGTTTGGCGGGCCGGGCCGGTGCCGTCGTCGCAAGTCCAGGATGCCACAAGGATGAAAAAGTTCTTCGACTGCAGGAAAATTAAGAGGAAAATTAAGAAAAGCATCGACTGCTTGCTGGAGAANTGTTGACCTAAATTCTTAACGGGCCGTCGGGCCGGGCCGGGCCAGAGAAGTGATAACCAGGCCCGGCCCGTTAAGATCTCGGGCCGGGCCGGGCTCACTCAAGTCCGGCCCGATAACTAAATTCCTCGGCCCAAGCCCGGCCCATACCGGGCTGGGCCGGGCCGGGCTGTCGGGCAGCGGGCCGGACGCCCAGGCTTAGATTTCATATCTGAGGAAGTGATGGAAACCGAAAAGATGTCTAAGGGCTCTCCATTCCCCTGCCTCACATGGACTCGAGTGGCGTTGGCGTAACTGATAGTAATGGTACACCTTTCCACTTAGGTAGCACTCAATAGATGCAGTGTTGATTTTTGTGGTCGCATCATAGATTATGAAAGGCCATAATGCTTCTTTGAGCACATTAGAAATTTGTCATCTTTGCTTATCCTTTCTTAATAGAAGGTGATAAGCATGATAAGGAATTTACTAAATCTAGTCCCAATTTGAGAGTGGTTTTTTTAAGTAACGTTCCTTTTCTATGATCTACTAACAGTAAAAAAGAGAGAATAATTGTGAAAAAATGTGAAGAATATAAAAGAAGAAAGCAATGAACAAAAGAGTAGGTGAGATCTAGAACAACTGAAAATGTTGCCCGTTACTGTGGATCTATTAGAACAACTGAAATTCTTTACCTAAAGCCAAATCTGAATTCTGAAATCTATCACTCGAAATGTTGAACCTTGAGACAGCTTCTACGTTACATGGTATTTGATGAGAGGAAAAAGATGGAAAACGTGGCATTGTTTTTATTATCTCATTTTAACTTATTTGTGTGAATAAAATCAATAAAAAAATATTAGTCCGAATTCCGGGAAGTCACTATATAGAATTGCAAACTTAATCCAAATGCATATTTGGATCTTAGCTTGGTTTATCAAGTATAAACATAACAGATCAGATTGAACTCAAATTGGAGAACTATGGATCTTAGCTTAATTTGTTAAATCTAAAAATAGAGGAAGGAATTCAAACTGTATATCAAACAGTGCATTACACTTGTTCTGCTGTTCTCTGTAAATATAGTCCTGAACAGGATGCACGCGATGAGGCGAAGTTGGAGAAGAAGGCGGTCCAAAGGCCAAGCAAAGTAGCAAACCCTCCAGAAGATTCTTTTGCTGCGTCCAAGCAATACGGAATGCTCTAAAAATCTCGAGAGGCAAGAAAGAAGCTTCGGGAAATCACCGTCTCCCTCCATCGGGCACCTTCTAGTTCTCTCTGCAACCTCTCCGATTCCCTTATAAATTGGGCGGATGCACTTATGGCTCCCCCCATCAACAATCGCTCGATCGAATTCCAAGACCAAGAACCAAATCGCAATCGCGCTCTCGAATCTCCATTTGCAGACGCAGAAACCAATTCCGCACCACCAAGAAGGGGAAAAGCAAAAGGTGTAGGAAAATGGATGTGGTGATGGTGGAGCAGCCGCTGCTGTCGACGCTCAACCAAGTGATGAGCGTCCCGGACGAGATGGAGAAGCTGCTGAATGCGCCCACCCGCAGCTACGTGCGCGACACGAAGGCGATGGCCTCCACGCCTGCCGACGTCAAGGAGTACCCTTCCTCCTACGTCTTCGTTCTCGACATGCCGGGGCTCAAATCCGGCGACATCGGGGTCCAGATCGAGGAGGGGAACGTTCTCAGCATCAGCGGCGAGAGGAAGAGGGAGGAGCAACAGCAAAAACAGAAGGAGAAGGAGAACGATGAGGCGGAGGTGAAGTACCTGAGGATGGAGCGCAGGGTGGGGAAGTTCATGAGGAAATTCAACCTGCCCAAGAACGCCAACGCTGATGCCATTTCGGCCGAGTATCGAGACGGCGTGCTCACCGTGACGGTGCAGAAGGTGCCGCCTCCTGAGCCCAAGAAACCCAAGACCATCGAGGTCAAGGTGGCTTGAGAAAGAGTGCCTCTCTGTGGTTTCTGTTTCTGCTCTGTTTTCTGGCCTTGATAAACTAGTTGTGTTGCTTGTTCGTGTCATGTCTATTCATCTCCTTCTGTCATATTTTTCGTTTCCATCAGGACTTAAGGTGACTTGACATGGGAATCTACCTGTTTGAAACCTTCTGAATGTAAATGAGTTTCCTACTGTATATACTATGGCTATGCTTCGTTTGATTGTCTTCTAGTGTTTGTGAACATTTCTTTCGACAAATATGGCGGCCCTTGCTTCACACAGGCGAAGTGGAACAACAAGGTAACAAGAAACCTTGGGTCTTTGAAAGAGTTGCAGCAATAAAGAACGTGGTCTGAATGGTACTGTTTTTTCCCCTACTCATGGGGATAATTGGATGGAAAGCGAGAGGGCTTCGGGATGTCAACCGCAGCATAATTTTAAACGATTTGATAATGATCGTAAGCCTCATACTAGTTTTCGTTGCATGATTTGCTCGATAGAAGAAACTTTTAGGTGCTTGGAAAGCAATTTTTGCATTTCCTTAACTTGTTATAATTGAAGATGGTGGCTATTGGAGTTCTCCGTTTTCAACTTTTCATTGAATTGTTCATGCTGCCGAAAACCCCATAACTGTCGTTGGAGATCTTAATGCAGTTTTCGGTCCTTAGGATAAGATTGCTAGAGCTCATTGTCTTCGAGCTTGCATCTCTTTCAATAATTGCAATATCATTTGAAGAGGTAAAGAATGATTATTTGTTGCAAATCACATGAATTGCATGCGAGTGGATATATCTGATAGTAATAGTTTCTTGAACGTTCTTCCTCATCTTTGATTATATGACTTTCTTTTTTTTTTTTGGGTTTCTTTCTGAAAACCTTTCAGCTCAGGTAATGGACATGTAGTTTTCATACGGATATTTTTTTTCCCAACAATCATATTCATATTCTTTTAAAATGCCTCCTTGTAACTAAATTTTTAATTCAATTTGGAGAAGATTTCCTGGAGCAACCTAATGTTGAGGATTATCTATAGAAAGTAAGTGGTAGGATCTCTTTTTCTCTAGAATAAATCTTTGCTTCGGATTTCTCTCTTTGAAAATTTGTGATGATCAAAATTATGAGTTCGACACATGCCTATGCCTTTCATAGCTATGCTTGTCGTAAGATGAGGAATATGTCATTTATAGAATCTGCAAAGATGGCATTAATAATCTAACTTTGTTAGAATTTTGGCTTAGCATATTATCTTCTTGTAGTGATGTTCTTTTTCTAAAGATAGTTTTCTTAGTTGTCATCTTTTTCAGTTGATTGTGGGCCCTGAGTTTGTGAATATAGAGATAGATTCTTCGCAGCTTTGATTTCAAAACAGTTAAATGTGTCGATTAGCAAAGAAGGCACATAAGAGGAGTTGCCCTAGCTCTAATATGAATTACTTCTCAAGAATTACTATGGTATTTAATAAGGGCAAACTATGGTATTGTCGAGAAGGGCAACGTGAATGCATTTGAAATATTTTTTCCAATGGAAGACCATGAGGAGCATTAGCAAAATCTCTATGCAATAGCCCTTAAATTTGTCGATCACATTACCTACAAGACCAATTAAAACGCTTTTTGCAGGCCTATGAGGTAGTCCATTCTAAGTCAGGTTCTCATCGTAGACCAATTAAACATCGTGTGCCTATTGTTTGCCGTATAGGAGGAGTACCAGACGTAGAAATCAGACTAACCATTGGCCTTTCGCCACTCTGCCAATTTGACCAGCTATGAGGGAAAAATACAATAATGTTTGGTATTTTTAATTAGCCAACTTGAAGTAATCAGTTACAGGTAATTTCCTTGCGTTAAGGCTGCATTTGCTTTTTGCCAAGTGTTATTTCTGGAAACTAGAAATGTCTAGTAATTGTCACTGAAATATTTTAGTGGCAAGTTTTTTGTGTTTCAGTTCAAATCAAGGATTTTATGATATAATGAAGCATTGATAAAGGGAAAGAAGTTTCATGGGAAAATTCTACAGTCTATTAACTGTGCTCATGTGTTGATAGATCTTGGTTAGATAGAGGAAACTAGTTTTCTGTTGTTAGTCCTCTCCTTGAAATATGAGGTAAATATACTCCTCCAAGGATTTAAAATCCCTTCATTGAAATTGGAACTATATATCTATTGGGGCAGCAAAAAATTTTTGGCAGATTTCTGAGTTGATGAAAAATTTAGTGAAAAAATAGTAGAAATTATCAGTTTCAACATTTGAATTGTAGATGCTATTAGATTACACCTTGAAGTACCTTGAAGTGGGTGCATGGATAGTAGATGTTGCCCTACAGTTTGTTCATAAATTCGGTAACATAATATAATTTAGGGCCCGTTTGATGGGCGGGTGAAAAGTAATGGGGAGGGAAGATTTTGTACGAGCGGGTGAAATTTCACCCGCCCAGTTAAAAACGCGTCAAACGGGGTGGAATTCCACCCGTTTAACCCAAATGCGAGCGGGTGGAATTCCACCCGCTCGAAAGTCCAAGCTCAGACCTCGGACTTTCTCGCGGGTGAAATTTCAGCCGCTCGAAACATCTTGCATGGCTTCCGACTCCTTCCGCAGCGCTCGACCTCCCTCCGCAGCTCCTCCTCCCTCGTGCCCTCTCACCGTCACCGTCGCACCAGCAGGTCGCACCGTCGCCGTCGCCGTCTCCGCTCCACTGCCGGTAGGCTTCTATCCTTTCTCTCTCTGATTCGCTCCCTTTCTCCGTTTCTCTGATGCCCTACGCTCCTTCCCCTTTGCCACAGAGACCGTCTGCGACAGTTCCCTCTCTAGCATTCATTCGCAGGTTTCTGTTGATTCGGGACTTGTTTTGCTTTATTATTGTCTTTTGTGTTATTATCGCTCGCTGGATTTAATTCTGTGGCAGAATTTTTGAAGCGTGATTTCTTCTTCTTCTGAGTTTCTGCGGTTTTGGGGTTTCTATAGGAAGTGAGTTTGGTTTTTCATTTATGCAAAATGTAGCTATCTGCATCAGAAACTCTGCTAGTTATGGCATTTATGCTTTGTTAATTGGTGCTTGTTACTTTGTCCACAAAGTGAGAAACTCCCTGGGTGTCTGTGGTTCTAGACTCTGGTACACAAATCATCAACTGTCACAAATCGTGATCCTCAAGAGCATTTGAACCGGTACCTTGCTTCATTTAAAAGTTTGGTTCTACAGAAACGATAGAAATGCCTACAGGCAGTTGCTTCTTGACTTCATCATGCTTTTCTGTTATTTCTTGCCTTCATTTTTAGTCTTGTAAAATTCTTTTTTAGGTTCCTTTGCCTGAAGCACAAATGAGGCAGTAGAATACTTGAAGCAAATCAATTTTCTGGAGAGATACCCCCACATATTGGTGTTGGGTCGGGTCCAGCCTCAAGTGAGGACCCGACCCGGGTGAAAAGGAAAAAGGGGAAAGGGCACCCGAGGGTGCCCCCTCCCTCACGCGTCCTCTCTCACGTCTCTCTCTCTCTCGTTATTTTTTTTGGAAAAAGAAGGCTTCTTTGGTGGGCTGCTCACGGCAAGAGAAGGAGAAGGAGAAGGAAGGAAGAGAAGAGGAGAAGGAAGGCAAGAAGGAAAGAGGAAGAAGAGCACGGGCAGCCGTGTGGGTTCAAGCGTAGAGAGAGAAAGTGAAGAAAACAAGGGAAAGAAAAGAAGAAAA
>JAANDH010000163.1:387519-398102 GCA_011799765.1 Nymphaea thermarum | reverse complement strand
GGGAAAGCAACAAATGCTCCAACGTATGAAGATGCCAAAATCTATTCCAAAGGGAAAGAAACTCTAAATTGTAATCAAGATCCAAGATTTTTGGATCTTGACAGACCAGCCTGAAATCTTCTATTTAGTATTCTTTCCTTTCTCTCAGAATGGTTGTAAGAGAGCATTCCATAATCCTTGAGTATAGTAGAGAGGAAAGACTCCGTGGACGTAGGTCGAGTTCACGTAACTCCTTGTGTTCTCTCTCTCTCTCTCTCTCTCGCTCCCTCCTTGTCTCTCTCGTTCATTTTTACAAACATGACCCAATCATTAGATATTTACCAATTGTTCATGCTGCCAAAACGATCTCTGAGGGTTAGAGTTGACTGAACATAGGTTCAGTCCATCCCCAATGTCTATGAGCTGGATAGCGTTACTCATCCTCAACTTTGATGTTTAGATCAGAATATGAGATCTCATGGTCGCTTCCTTTCCTCAATAGACTTGGTAGTGATCAGAGCCCCAAAAATTGTTAGTGGTTTTAAGTGACGTTTTAACAAGTATTTTGGCAAAATTGGAATTCTAAAAAAAAAGTCATTTTTTTTAGAAAAGAAAAAATCCTAAAAATTAAGAAAGTGAAATAAATGAAAAAATAACAAAACTTAAAAATACCTTGATTCTTTGATACCAGAAAAGTTGTAATGCCCCAAAAATTAGCCCCACCTTTTTTTTTTATCGTGGTGACTTTACTCACAAAGCTTACATGATTAACGTATAGCACACCCGATCTCTCCTAAATTGATATCAGTTGTACATAACGGAAATTGAGGTCACAAGGGCTAATCAGATAGTTGCCAACATCATTATCACATGGCTCGATATATCTTAAGTAGATAATGGCTATAAGAGTCTTATCTTGGAGTCTCACACTACATAAGGAACATCACATGCTTTTGAAATTAAAATAAACTTTTAATATTTACAGTGTATGCCCTAAGATACACTGAATCAGTTTTTGAGTCGTAGGCATCTATTTAGCGATAGGAGGAGAGGCCAAAACCATTCTCCTTCTTTCTGCCCTTGGTGTCTTTGGATACTTCAGGACTTGCATGGGAAATAGGACAACCATCAACTAAAGTTCAACACAAACCACCATTAAAAAGAGGTTGTTATCTAGCTCTTCACATATTGACATATGCATGGTTATAAGTGGACATGAGAAAACAGATAGATAGCTAACTAGAAATCCCGATTTCTGGTGGTGGAGCAAACGCAGTCTTTATATATGTGAGTAAGCCATTTATATAGGTAAGTAAATGGTGACTCTAGTTATTCAGAGTCACTCAGCCATTTAACACAATCGTCCATCTGTAATGCAGATAGATAGTTTTGAGAAAAACTTAGAGAAAAAAGTGAGAATGAATAGTAGATAATGAAATTTCCCATCACCTTTTTCTTCTCATTTTTTTTAATCATTCATCATGGTGGATCAATATAAATATATATATATATATATATATATATATATATATATATATAAGAAAAAAAGAAGACCCCTCTTACTTTATGTCCCTCTTTTTGTATGATTTGACAAGTGGCAATATTCTAGATGTGTAGTATCAACATAGTCATCATTGTCCTTCATTTATGGTGTACTACAAGGCAGTTAATACATGCATCGAACTAATGTTTGACTTACCTAGTGCTACACATTGTTGTATTCTAACCTGCTGGAAAGGTTACACCAAGTGAGCTCCAGAAAAACAAAGCTAAATTAATAAACCAAGGAGTGCACACGTGTTTTTACCTATATATGAAGACCTCTCTTACTTTATGTCCCTCTTTTTGTGTGATTTGACAAGTGCCACCATTTTAGATGTGTAGTATCAACATAGTCATAAGGCAGTTTGTTCATGCATCTAAATGTTTGACCTACCTTTTGCCACACATTCTTGTATTCTAACGTGCTGGAATGGTTACACCATGTGAGCTTAGGAGAAAAGAAAGCTGAACAAATAAAACAAGGCGTGTACACGTGTTTTTACCTAATTGCAGCTGATGAGTTGATCTTCGGACAAACCAATCGGCACAACAAACGTGTCATAAAAATGAACCACGACTTTAGTAAACAACACCTAGAAACCTATGAGGCATATAGCTAGCCAACCGTGCACGCAAGTAAAAGTCTGGTTGCCAGTTCAATTCTTGTGAGTACTACTACTCCATTGAACTGTAAACGTAGACATATTGCACTCTAGTGGACAAATATCTTACCTTCTACCCACATCTCAAAGCAGCTATAGACCCATAGCCATGGAAAAAGGTGCGGCTGTTTCAACCTCTCCTTCTGAAGCGATGACCGCTTGGAGGGACAGGCTTCTCCTCAAATTGCCAAAAACATAAGAGATATGAAACTCAATACTGCTCCACAAAAGCCACAATATCATAGATCACTATGGTGGTCGCCTGATCAGCATGCCCTGATGGTCAATCGGATCGAAGATCTTATATCATAATTTGGTCTGGGTCAAATTATCAAAGTTCTTGATGCTCCATAGGTTTTCTCATTATCCTTAATTGAAAAAAAAAAAGACTTGTGCATCTCAATCAGCCTTGCACGTTCCAAAGCTTTAAGATCAGTTTTGCACCTTGGGTGTTTGATGAGGTCAACTTTGTAGAATTATAGAACTAATTTTTTTTTTTTTGTAACGAAATGAAAATTACATTATCAAACAAAGAATTTTGATTCTGGAATTATAGGTTTATCTTTGAATTAAAAATCTGGAACTGTGATTCTAGCCTAGGGGATGGAATTCTGGTTCTAGAATTTTAAAATTTCTTCATCTCTCTTTAGGGCACATGTCATGAAGGTTTTAATTCATCAATTTTAGAATTCTAACTATTGTTTTATCAAATACATCATATTTAATTCTAAAAGCAAAATTCCGTACTATCAAACACAAAGAGAAACAACAATTGAAATTTTCATTTGAGTTCTAGTTTGAGGTGAAATTTTGATTCAGAATTTTTATTATATAATCAAAATTTAAGGTCATCAAACTCTCCACAAAATCAAAATCTCTAATTGGATCGATGTTTTCCTTATGTGCCATAGGAGCTACACACAACCTTTAATAGTGAATTTGTACAATTCACTCTTAAGGTCTTCCTATCAATCGTGAAAATTATGTAACCATTCTAATGAATTTTATCAATTTTTTAATGTTTACTTAGGGGAAACCATATTCGGCATAAAATATGTAAGACCATACCTTTATACCTCCAAGCTTCTGACTTGCTTGAGGGCATGGGAGAATTTCTAAAATTATTTAATATTCTTATATAGCAAGAATATTTAACATCAGCTAGATAGCTATGTTGCAGATGCACATAATTGAATCAAGTTGACATGTATTTAGCTAGTTGAATCCAATATACTTCCACCACAACCTCCTTTGATAAGCATGGACATGGTAGGAGTCCCTATAGTGGTGATGATCGTGGTTTGAGCAAAAGAGAAAGAGGCAATCAGGGGTGGAGGCAGGATTTTTTTCAGGGGTGGGCCAAACGGTCCAACGAACTATAATATAATATAATATATTATAATATTTATATATATACTTATACACTTTAGATAATATTTGCAAACCACAATATAGTAAAAGTGAACATATGTCGTATATAATTGCCCAAGCCATGAACATGAAGTGTGACCTGTCCTACGACACATTTAATAATTGCTTGTGTCATTAGCACAAAGCATGATCTGTCCTCAGCAGATAAGGTGCTCTATTTCTATTACAGTGACGTAAGTGTAAACAGTAAGTGTAAACAATGACCATAAGGTGGACATACAAATATCACAACTCAAAATATAGCAAACAAATACATCTATAAACCCCAAAACAAAACATGTTACTTACCTAAAACAAGCCGTTTTGTATTCTTTCTATGTAACACAATCAATTTTTTCTTCTGTTTTTATTGAAAATAGTTACATATCATCATTCATTCACCTACACAATAAAATATAAACAAAAATTACATCATTTATTATTGAAACTAAATAATGACTCAAATAAACATTAACATAAAAATGATGCAACAAAATACTTTATCTATTGCAATTTTGCTCTAAGACTTTTCATCTTGTAAAAGGCATCAATAATATCATTGGAATCAAACATTTGAGTAATTTCTTTCTCAATATACAAAAGCAAACAATCAGCAAAGAATTCATCCTCCATTTTGTTACGCAACCTTGTTTTAATAAGCTTCATAGCAGAGAATGCCCTTTCTGTGGTTGCAGTGGAGACAAGAAGCGTTAGAATTAGACTAAGCAACCTGTATACATAAGGATATCCTTCACTTTTTGTACTATGTGTCATTGTTTGACATACATCTGATAGTGTACCCAAATTTTGAAAACTTGGATGATGACAAATATCATTATTATAATGTCTAAAAAATCTTCAGGATAAAACTTCTCTGCAAGAGTGTATCCATCTTGTGCATTAAATGACTCATATTGATCTCTAGGGTCAAATGTCGACATCAAACGTAGTATTTTCATAGAATTTTCATTAAATCTACTATTCAACTCTACCAGTTGAGAATCAATGACAGCAATAAAAATATCCACATGATAATGATGTCTCACTGTAATAAAATTGCATTCACGACGAGAACGTGATCCTCTGACAAAATATTGAGCATCCATATCTGGAATAGGGATATCATGTGTCACACAAAATGCTCCCACTGTATCTATAAATGAATCCCAACCATTCTCCCTAAGTTCTTGTAGGAACTTTTTTGAATTGTAAACCATAGTCATTGCATTTAAAATGTCTTGTCTTTGCCTTTGCCATTACTGACAAAGAGTATCACTCTATCTCAAAATTTGTTGTACCAAGTGTAAAATAAAAACAAAGTCAAAGGATGTGATCATGTCGTAAGCTGAAAGACCTTCACCTCGTATTTGAGATGTTGATCCATTGTCTCTTAAATTTTCCAATACTACACATGTTCATTGAACATTTTTATTAAATTGCACACAGACACAAAATGAGATCCCCATCTAGTATCACCAGGCCGCTGTAGTGATCCAATTTGATTAAGTCTTCTTCCAGTTTCAAGTTCATCTAAAGCAATTCTGAATGCAAATTCATTTGCTTGAGCTTCGTGCAATTCATCATTACGTTTACTTTTGCACTCACAACATTAATTACATATGTTAACTGTTCAAAAAATTTATGAACATGGCCAACTTCTTTTGAAGCTGCAACAAGTGCAAGTTGTAATCTATGAGCAAAACAATGAACATAATATGCATAAGGACATTCATTCAAAATTAATGTTTGCAATCCATTCAATTCACCTCGCACATTGCACCATCATATCCTTGACCCCGTACATCTTGAATGCTAAGATTATGTTGAGACAGCAAAGTACAAATTGCATTATTCAAAGTAATTGCTGTAGTATCCCTTACATGCAAAAATCTAAAAATCGCTCTTGAACTTGACCTTTCTTATTAACAAATCTAAGAACAACAACCATTTGCTCTCTCTTGAACTCATCTCGAGCTTCATCAATAATAATACAATATTTAGCATTACAAATTTCTTCTACAATTTTAGCTCTCACTTTACTTGCAAAAACATGTAAAATTTCTTTTTGAACTGTTGGTGATGTATATTTAGCATTCTTTGGAGTATTATCCAAAACAACTTGTGCAACTTTGTCATTAGAACTAGCTAAAGTTTTAATGAACTCAATAAAGTTACCTTGATTCATTGAACTTGAACTTGCATCATGTCCTCTAAAAGCACAAGCTTGAAATGCTAACCAACGAACTGCGTCTACAGATGCCTTCAATCTCAAGTGGTTGTTGTGAACAAGCTCTGAACTTTACTTTTCAATCATTTTATCTATGTGTTTGCTTTGACGACTTAAGTCATTAAATGCACTCACATTCATATTATGGAGTGAATTTTAACTTGTCCCTTCATGAATATGAAATGCACATTGTTTCTCACTACCACCCACCCTCTTCCAAACTCTGAATCCTTCAGTAAAAAATGGATTGTCATTTGAATATGGAGTACTAAAGAGATAAAACGGCAAACAGTATGCACTATCTGTCTTGGGAGAAGATTCTAGCCATGGAAATTTTTGAAACCATGAAGCTTGAAATTTACGAGGATGACTTGAAGGACCTCACACTGGATATCTATGAAGCTTGTGTTGATATGGCCCATAATTAATGTATGCTCGCCTAACTTCATCTCTCTCATTTACTGATATCTCCCATATAGGACGTCACAACCTTGGATCACGCATGATGCTTTCTGCAGTTTCAATTTTTGAATACTTAAAAGGTGGAGAATATGAGTTACAAAGAACAAGGTCAAGAGCTTTCGAACTAAAACAACCAGCATTTTGGTTTTCTCCCTCTTTGTTTTCTCCCCCCCGGTTTTCTCCCCTTTGGTTTATTTCCTCTTGGTTTTCTCCCTCTTGATCAATAACTTGTTTTTTTTAAATAATCTTGAATATTTTTCATCTTCTTCTCAATAAACTAACACGAAAAACCTAAAATTTAAAACCTAAAATTTAAAATAGACAATAAGATTTAAACATTTTAGATATATAGAAACCCAAAAAACATAGCACAATGCAAGAAACATATGAAGATCTCATGATGCCAAACAATAAAAAAAAATGTGAACATACACATTGAAGAACATATTAATGCAAACCTAATCCTTATTCTTCCCTTTATTGTAGCCAAACAATTAGGTTCAAATGTCTGGCATTCCATGTCGTTGACAACCTTTACGATGCAAGCATTACGAACTTATAATGTAAGCATTACGAATTTAAGATGCAAGCATTACGAATTTATGTATGGTATCCGTCCTAATTATATACAAATATCGGATGTTAAGTTGAATATAAATACAATTTAAAAAATAGTGCCAAATTAATCCAAAATCTGAACTTGAGTTTGATTTCAAATCTATAGCTTTCTACTTCTTCCATGTAATATACATACTCTGAAGAATGAAGTCTGATTTCAGATTTTACAATCATAAGTGCGCATTAAATAAGTAACTGTTATATATCTAGTATTATAAGTTTATAACTGTTCAAATATAGTACATAAGTGGGCATTAAAGAAGTAACTGTTATAAATCAAATATTATAAGTTTATAATGTTGCCAAGAAGCTCAACATCCCTAGAGCTGCCTTCTGGCCAGCCTCAGCCTGGATGTTGTTCCTGCTCTTCAAGATTCCAACGCTGATCGATGCCGGAGTCATAGATCTGAATGGTAAGGCCCCTGTCCCAGATATGTATTTTAATTCACTTTTTCTCCAAGTTTGCATACTCTTGGTATTGAGTGGTAACGGGTTAATTGCATATGATGAGGTATTTGTGCAAGTTTGTGAAGTGAATTTGAAAAACCAACTTAATTTTTGGTTGACAACTTAAGGAATTAGTACTGTAGACCGTCGAATATTCAATTCTTAAAAAACGTTATTTGCATATCTGTATGGTCTAGTTTTGGGGATCGACTCTCTTGGTTGTTGAACAATCTAAGTCTTAATAGAGGAAAAGGCCAACACAAATGATAAGTAATGTGTGTCTCATAGGTCATAGAGCCAAAACCTGGCACATATTACATCAATAGGATGTGAGCAGAGTCATTCAAATTCCATGGCTGTTGTCACTTTTTGGTGTGTTATTCTTTTAAGCATGTCCCGCAATGCTTGAGTTGAATGATGGAGTATAAAACTTGGAAGCATGTGGGTGTGACCTTGGAGGGTTTTATAGTCATAATATTAAATACAATGATAATTAATGTGTGGTCCTATGGCTCTTCAAGTGTACAATTGTTTTGGGTGCCTTTTCCTTATTGGACAATCTAGGCCACACCTTCAGTTTTCAAGAACATACTCTTAACGATTGATAATATCAGTGTCCTACCGGATATAATTCTTTAAATTGCAATCCACACCAATTTCTTAATCAGATATTAAAATATTTTTCATATCCGATTCTTTCAAAATAGATTGATCGGGTATCTGATCCAATTATTGACATCCCTATCTCCATCAACTTTTCAATACATCGACCCGGTAGGTTTGAATCCACTAGCAATCAAATGATCGAAAGTCTCGTAGTTAGGAATAACCTTGTGAATATTTGAGACCCAAAGTCTCATACGACAAGGATTTCACATTTTCCTGATTTTTGTGTCACATACTCAAGCAATCGGAAATGGGGAGTTTTACAACTGTAGTTTTGTTCACATAAATAATTTACAGTTGTTTGTGTAGAACGTGATATCCTGTTTGCAGTAAATTAAAAATTCACAAAATCATGTAAATGCCGAGAAACGGGATCCACCTTTTTAGTGTTTAAGAACAAATTAAAATAAAGTCCATATTAAGAAAATGGGAAACAGTGAATAAGAATATTAGAACCAAAAGATAATCCTTAAACATAAATTTCTAAAAATAAACAGTGTACACTTAAAACCAGGGCCGAGTTAGAAATTTTTCACGAGGTGGTCTAAATCAAAGTTTCTAAATTTGGAATAAGGCCGAAAATACCATTTTTCAAAATTTTTATATAAAACAAGTGAAATTTTTTAAAATTTAAATGTATTTTTTTTTTTTAATTTTGAGGTGGAGCAGAGCCCATGCGGGCCTACCTTGGCTTGAAATTGGGTGGTTGCCAAACGCCATTGCATGTCCAAAATAAAACATCTCAAGTGCCAAGGAACTGTTAAAGCCCTTTCAATTGGCCTCAAGATCAAGGGGCAAACAAAGATGCAATTTCTTTCTCCTTTTTGCATACTTTGTTTCTTTGTGCACACTTTGTTTTCAAGTTATCTTCAAATCGATGCAACGACAGCTTCAGATATCTTTACGCACTCTTTGTTTTCAAGTTATCTTGGTATTGATGCAATTATAGCCTCATGCCAAACGGTTGGCCCATGACACTACCTACTTTTTTTTTCAAAAAAATAAATTAAATTATGTTATGCATTAATCTTGAAATGAAATGAATTTCATCTATTACTAAAAGAAATAATATTTTTGCTGGCATGGTAATAGGGTTTCTAAAAGATGGCAAGTTAGTCCAACTTTCTGAAGGGTTACCAGCCTTCAACCCAGCACATCTGTTCTGAGTGCCCTTTGGAGACACCAAGCAACAAGAGATTTTCTTCAAGTACCTACAGAAGTGCGTCGAGCCCATGAAAGGGATAGATCAAGTCCTCTGCAACTCATTTTCAGAGCTTGAATCGCCATTTCTCAAGCTCATCAACAATGCCCTCCCAATCGGTCCTCTTCTCTCAACCAGCAATTCCGGGCACCAGCCATCTTCGTTCTGGGCTGAAGACTTTAGCTGCATCAACTGGCTCGATCGACAACCGGCTTGCTCAGTCATCTATGTCTCATTGTGAAGCACCACGATACTCAGCAAGCACCAACTTGTCGAGCTTGCACTTGGGCTCGAGCTCACTGGAAGACCATTCCTCTGGGTCTCTAGACCTACCATTATGGACTATAATGCAGCTGTGTATCCGGAAGGATTCATGGATCGAATTGCAAGGCGGGCACTCGTTGTTGATTGGGCTCCACAAAAGGAAGTACTCTCCCATCCGTCGGTCGCATGTTTCCTGACTCACTGTGGCTGGAACTCAACCATGGAAGGGCTGTTCAATGGGGTCCCCATGTTGGGTTGGCCTTACTTTGCTGACCAGTTTCTAAACCAGACCTGAATAGTTGATCTGTGGAAGGTGGGCTTGAAGTTAGTGAGGGATGAGGATGGTTGTTATCACCCCAAATTTTTCAAAAATGGGGCTATTAAAATTTTCGGTTTATTATTTTTAAAATGAATTTTAAATCCAAGTTTAGATCCAAATCTAGCATTTCAAACTCAAAATCCAATTATCAAATTCAAATTAGATCCAAAATCCAACTTTCAAATCCAAATTAGAACAAGACCCACTTGCCCATCCTTTTGACAAAAAGGCCTTCTTTTAGAGGGCGATTTTGGTCTTTTGGTGGGCAAGACCTATTTGCCCCTCCTTTTGACAAAAGAAACTTCTTTTAGAGGGTGATTTTAGTCTTTTGGCGAACAAGACTCATTTGCCCCTCCTTTTGACAAAAGCAACTTCTTTTAGAGGGCGATTTTAGTCTTTTGGTGAACAAGACCCATTTGACCCTCCTTTTAACAAAAGAAACTTCTTTTAGAGGGCAATTTTAGTCTTTTTGAATGGACAAGACTCATTTTAAAAATATCTTTATAAGCCTAATGGTCATTCATACCCATTTTCAAACCATTTCTTTTTCAAAATAATTCAAAATTATGTGAAATTCGAATGGAAAAGGGGGAAATTCAAAAAAATTCAAATTTAGGGTTTTGGCTCCAAAATCCTCTATAAATAGCCCCCACTCCCCCCTCTCTTAGGCAAGAGTGGCCCTTGGGAGAAACCCTAGAGTATTCTCACTTGAAGACTTAGGGTTTCTCTTGAGCTCTCTCTCTCTCCCTCTTCCTTTTTTCATTTCTCTCCAACTTGGAGCTAGCT
>JAANDH010000163.1:344363-386509 GCA_011799765.1 Nymphaea thermarum | reverse complement strand
CAAGGGAAAGAGGGCAGTGATGGAGGGTGGTGCTTCCTTTGATAATCTCAATGGATTTGTGCACACCATAAAGAGGGAGGCAGGCAATTAAAACTGATCATGTTAAACTGTTGAGCCTTTAGTTTATTTCAACTAATGAATAAATGTCGCTTTCAGGCTTAGAGGCAGTTTGGCAACATTAACAAATTGTTACTGTCTCCTGAAACTGCCTCAAAAATTGTTTACATAAATTATGTATCCCGGTACTATAGTGTTTAATGAATCTATCATAAATTTTAGATCAAGATCACTGAATAGTAACAATCTCTTACTGGTGCCAAACAGTCTTAATATGCTATGCAAATTGTAGTCAAACAAAAGCGAACCATTGACAAAAATATAAAAAATGAAGCAAGCAAAAAATTGCAGGGTACAGGAGAGAATGGGAATTACAGGAGAGAAAATCTGAGGCAACAATATTCTTTTGCAGACGGTAATTTTCTAAGCCGTCGGCAGTTGAGTTGCGGATGGTGGAAGCCGTCAATCGGCAAAACCCAACACTCTTGTCAATGGTGAAAGCTGTTGGTAAAACCCAATACCTAATTAGGTATATTCATTTTAAAGTTAACGAGAAATGATCATTTTAAAGCTCAGACAAGGTCTAGAGCATAACTATAAATATCATTCTCTTGCTTTCATTGGTGTGGTTTTTTCCGCAAAAGTTGTTCTTTTTGGAAAACTCTGAGAGTTTTTTTTTTTTTAATAAAAAAATCAAACTATTAGGTAAAAATATAAAAAGGAAAAACTATTAAGTATTGTATTGCATTGAAGAGGTTAAGTGAAATGCCTCAAACAAGAGGAAATAAAACAATGAAACACAAGTTGAAAAAAGCAAAAGCAAAAAAGGAAAGAAAAAAATAAATGAAAAATCCTGAAAATTTTGTGATAAAATTCATTTTTAACTTTTATCAATATATCACGACATTTTCCCGTGTTTACCATTTTCTTGTTTTTTCTTGTTAATATCGCGACTCTATAGAAAGCAAGCTCATGGTCGTTGTGTTTAAAGCACCATAGAATTAGGCCGTTTGCCCATTATCCTGCTACATTTTAATGCTTCAAAACAATGGGTAGTAGCTGATATATTGTATATGAAGCACGATACCATTGAATACGTTAAGGCCTTCATCAATAACTTGGTGTAACATCTATGAAGCATGCATGTAAACACTACATAAGTTGGTTCCCTTATCTTTATAAGCGATGATATGTCCTTATGTTGCAATTATTCGTTTGAAACAAAGATGAAAATAAGAAATATTTGCTTGAACTTGTGGCAGTAGGGAGTGTTTGGCGTATATTCTTGAGTTTCAACTTAGATATGTTATAGATTGACTCAATCTATAAGAGAATATAGTCACAGAAAACACGTTTTTTTGAAAAAAATGTGATGAATGAATTAGCCATTTAAAACTTAAAAAATGCATTTTTCTGAAAAAACTTTAAAAACAAAAAATGCATTTTGAACGTGTTTTTAATGCTTTTATCACATTTTTTTAGTATTTTTATTCTTTTTTGAGTTTTTTAATGTCAAACAGTTTTTTTCATTTTTTATTTTTTATTTATTGCAAATATAGTTATCTTTTGATGTTTGTCATATTAGTTTCTCACTTATTTTATTTTCCCACCATTTTTATTTTTTTAAATTTTATAAAATTTACTGTATTTTTCTCTTATTTTTCCTATTTTTTTCAAGCTCGCCATATTACACTAGAGAAAAACCTCACCGTTTAAAACTTCGAGATGTTATTTGTGACTATGGACTTGTATCCTAAAAACTTCTTGCTTGAAGATCACCTAAGATTCATTGCAACCAATAATTCCCATAACAATTGGCCTCCTTTTAACATTCAACTGATTTTCAATAGAACAAAGTGGCTGAAATGGTTCTATTCAAGATAGGACAAGAGGGAGAAGTTTGTTCTTTTTTCTCTCATTCCAGCTTTTTCTGTTTGTTATAGTTTACCTTTATCAGATGCTGAAGTTCTGTTGATTCAGTAATTCTCTAGTTTGTTCATTTGTAATTGTTTTATTCCTTGCAAATTTCTAATAGTCAGGCGCATACCTGCTAGTTTCAGAAAAGAAATAATGCTTATGATGAAGCAAAGAGAAGTTATAAACAGGAAATATCGATCATCAGGGAGAATAAAGAAAGGAATGTTGTGAATCAGGTAATATATTATGTTCCCTAACAGGGGACCATGTGTTCTGGGCTGGAAATAACCAAAATACCCATGTTGGTTTGAATACCAAAAACGAAATCATTTTATAATATGTTGGAACTGTCTTCCCTTGATAGCGACATAACATAGAAAACAGTCTACAATAAAAGCAAAATTCAACAACGATAACGAAAATACACAAAAATACCATAACAGATACGTGATAAATACACAAAAAACCAGCAGAAAAAGACAATTTTAAGTGCTGATGATTGGCCAATTAGCCAAGGTATTTTCTTGAGACAGGAATAGATCAAGAGCGAGGAGGCAAATTCTATATAATGAAAATTCTGTATATTTGAGAACTGTTCAGTGTGTTTCTCTACCAAATTGAATGTATCCTCTTTGATAAAATTTCACACTATTTCAGTTAGGAATTCATGCTGTGTTGGATGCTATATTTAAAATCAACACAGGGTTGAGTTGAGTTGATGCCACATCGAACCGTTTGGCTAGCAGCAGCTTAGAATAAAGGGGATTTTCATTTCAGTCCCACACTTCGCCTACAATTTTACCCAAGGAAAACTTTTATGCAATTTTTTCTAATAAGTGCTGCACCTTTTATAGAAATTATTAAACAAGAGTGGCAGTAAACTTCAGTAAACCTAAGAAATGAAAAACCGTAGCTGCAATTTTTCTTTGTCAAGCATTCTCCATTGAAATTACATTATTGTTAAAAATTAACATTTAGCAATAGAAAGTATTATTTAATTGGAAGGAATTAGGCCAAGGAAGAAAATCTGGTCCTTATTGAGAAAGTCACAGAAAATGGTTGCTTTTTCAAATTATGGGGAGGGCTACTGCATTGAACAAGTCTATATGCTGCTGTTTGGTGGATGGATGATGAAATGTGCACAACAGTGTGCAATAACCAAAATTCTTGATTGTAAAAAAGTGAAAAAGTCTTAAACGGCCATTACTTTATAAAAAATTTCAAAAACTGCCCCCACCCCCTTTGGTGCAAACTTGTTGCTTGCACTGAATTGTGCAAACTTGTTGTTTGCACTCCCAGGGCTCCTAGTGGGACACCGGAGGAATTTATATATATATATATATATATATATATATATATATATATATATATATATATATATATATATATATATATATATATATATATATATATGCAATAGCTTGAAAAGTACCCTTACCTAACACGACGTACAATCATTTATAGTGAAAGTAATTGTGCGACATCCTTAATATTCTAAGTCGAAGCGAGAAAGCCCGTCATAATCCCTGTCAATGCAATTTCAATGAAATAAGCGATGGTGAATGCATTCTCTAAATATATATAGAGACTTATTTTTTTTAGATTAAAAGGAAGCTAAATTTAAAAAAAAATGTTTAAACCCTTATTCTAATTTACATGACCTATAATTGGGCAGGGAAGGGTGGTCGCCGTCGGCAGGGGCCATGTTCCTTCCTTATATGTTGGAAACAAAATTATGCTTATATTTTTTAAAGTTTTTTAACTTAGCACATTTAAAAATTTGGAAAAAATATTATTCCGCTGCCATACAAATTTCAAAATACTATACTCCCCCTTTAAAAAATATCGACATGTTTGGTAGATGGTGGTTTAGGCGAAAACCCATACCAAACTACTTACTCACGAAACATAAGAACTAGAATTTGCAAAATTGTCCGGAACCTCATTTATAAATATTTACTTGAAAAACAAGGTGACATTAACATTATTTTTTTGTAATCTAGTAGTGTTCCCAAATGGCTTAAAGACACACTCTCTTCCGACTTCTTCAGAAGCTGAGGTAATTTTAGTAATTTTAGTCAATATATAATGACTAAAATACCATTAGTTCACACAAAAAAAAAAACACTTTTATAAAGACAAAATTGAAAATAAAAAAAAGTAAAAAGACTATGGAGGTTTTTACTTGAAAATATTAAAAATGATTCTGACGTACGGTTGCATGGGGTCCAAAGACCTCAACAGCCTTTCTCAAGCAACTTCCTTTTCGTTTAAACTTATTATGAGTCTCAAAAAAAGGAAGAAGTCAAGATCAATGCCCAAATTGATTTTTTTTTATGAGGAATATTATTGAAAATCAGTCGTTTTTCATTGTCAAACGGGGTTTTAATGCGTTTTTTCGCCTTTTTTCCAGTTTTTTAAATGTCAAAACATTTTTTTTTATTTTTTATTTTTCAATTGTAGCAAATCTACTTATCTTTTGATGTTTGCGTTATTAGTTTTTCACTTATTTTATTTTTTTAAAATTTGCCATATTTTTAAAAACTCCAATACATTATTTGTGACTATATTATGACTAAAAATTAAAAGTCTAGCACTACAAGCACCATAAAGCTACTGCTAAAAGCACCATAAACTATTATCTGCACTATAAACTGTCACTAATGGTCTCTTAACAACTGTTTTTAGCAATAACTTTTTAGTTTTTTAACCAACTGACAACATCGTAGAATTGAATTCCATTATATATGTAGAAGAAGTAAAATCGATTTTTTAACTTTTCACTTTTTTAATATCATAAAAAAGTAAAATAGAGTGCTGTGATGACATATATTTGAAAAGGCCTTTGAAACCTATGCTTCTGCTACCGTAACCAAACAGATGTCCAACTAACTTGATATCGACAGACCTGCGATCATGGTGGTTCTAAATCTTAAACTTGTTTTAACCATGCAAAATTTGTAAGTGTACTGGTCACTGACCCAAACCCGAGGCTTATGCATATCTATATATGTTTTATACCGGACACATTTCTGAAACCTGTTTTAGTATCTGAGCCAATGAATTCTGTAAAATTTATGGCTGAACTGACTTGGACTATCTGAACATTCTGTATGCAAATGAGTTAATATGTGAACTTCCTTGAAACAAACCCATTTAATCCCAATATAGAATACTTTTAGAGCTGATGTCATCTGAATCTCAAATCAGTTACAACAGCTAAACTGTCACAACAGAATTATGAAAAAATGTGCCAGATTTTGGCATGTTTTTGCTTTAAGTTTGTGATTCTGATAAGTTGTTGTAAGCATAGTGTTTGTTGACATAACCTTATCAAAAGAACATAAACCATGTCCAGAAAAGACCCATAAGAATACTGACTTTTTTATGTTCACTTTTTCTGTTCTTGAATGTGTCAAATTATCAATTGCCATCTCAGTTGTTGAATGTGATTTTGAACCTATATAGGTCTGAAATTTTCAGTTACGCTTGACCAGCCTGAATGAGACCACTTTGTTTTTGGGTTCTAAATTTGTAATTGTGCTACCTAAGATGACTGCATTTACACCTGATGCAATTTGTACCACCTGCATGGGTTCCTTTGATTTTTTGTTACTCTAGAACCCCAATCACGTTAGGTCAGTTGAGCTTCAGTCTTTAGACAATACAGAAACAAGTCTAGCAAGATCTAGCCAAAGACGTTTAAAACTTGTTACTTATACCCATATCTGTTCATTTCTCTTCATAAATTTAATTGTTTTTTACTGTATTACTGGCATTAATGTCCATGACGGTAAGACCCACGTTTTCTTTAAAACTGTCAAGCTTATCAAAAGGAGACAAATGTGGAAAACATAGAGATGAGGACATACCTAACCACATTTTACAACAATTAACCTTGCTTTACTGCTTTCTTAGAGGACCACGTCCAACAATAGAGAGAGGGAAAGAGAGAACGGGAGAGAAACGTCCTCCTTCTTGCTCTCTTGTTGGGATTGAGGCTGGTGGCTGCTGGAAAGAAGCCAAAGCAAGGTTGCTTGAAGTTAATCTCAGATTTTAAGAGGTATGGGGAATATTCAGTCATGATAGTAGCATGAAGCCATGTATTTTGATTTCTACATATACATATATGCTTAGAAGATTAATCCAGTATGGGAATATTCAGTGATGAATAGCATGAAGCCATATATTTTTACATACATATACATGTACGTATGCCTAAATATGAATCTATGTATGAGTTATTGATTCTTGGAATTGAAATATCGTGCTCGTAGTTCCTCTGATGAAGCATGCTAGATACAGATTGGCGGTGTGGGGCTTGGGGATTTTAATTGAGTTTTGAAACCCTCGGGTTTAGATAGTATGTAGTATGTGTGTAGGTTCTTTCGTAGGGCGAGTGGACTTGGAAGGAATGTCCATGTAGGGACGGTCCGCTTCTTCATTTCATTTGTCCATTCAGACCGACTTTTGGTTGTTTGGATATGGGAGATCTACTTTTATCTGGTCCGACGCCGTGGTCCAAACTGGCAGGGCATGGACGCTAGTGGCGCTCAAATGATAAAGGGGTCGGTTGGCCTTATTCGCTTGGATCATGATCCGAACTGTATGGATCTCGATCCATTTAACTAAACTTTTAAAAACTGCCCCAAAAAATATTTGCTTCTTCGTAAAATTGACCAAACTTTAGAATACTTATATCATTATAAGAAATTTTTTATAACTAATGGCTCATTTCATAAACGAAATAGTTTGCGACTGCTGTCCTTAAAATTGGGGTAGATTCATCAAACACTTTTTAAGTTGTTAGATAAATATATCTCATTTTTTGCATTACCTTTACTAAAAACCCTAAACTGTATATTGACATTCTTTGTATTTTCTCTTGTTGCAATGCCTAAGAATTTATTTACGTGGATGTCAACATGGATTTTAAAATTCGAGCTTCAAGTCCCACCATGTTGATGAATATGAGCTGTTTGTCTTTTATTATAGTAAGAATTAAATATTATGGTACATTGAGTTGGTTCAACCTACAAACTTAGGAAAATAAATTATACAATTGATTTATCACAACATGGTGGCAAGTTGTTCGATATACAAAATTCGGCCGAATCTGATTTTCTAATATTTTTTAAATTTTTATTTGAGTCCTGACCTTTGGCAGATCCATTGAAGAAGATGTGTTCTTTCCACTTGGAAAACTGCTAGGACTTTGGGATTTGGGTAGGATGTGACCACTCTTTTTATGTCATGTCTTTGTTTGAGATTTCTTTTCCTCCTTCACTTGTCAACAACAGCTGTTTTCTTTGGTATTATATATTTGGCTTGCCTAAAAAGAGAAAGTCTCAAATTGATAAGATAATGGTCATAGTGGTCATGACTCAATGTTGCTTCCGCAATGATTTATATTAATGAAAGAAAAATTTTTGGTGTTAAAAATTGGGTCGTGACAATGACTCCATGAACAAGGACAATATATGGTCAAAGTCGGTCAAGTTCTTGATTGGCTCTTTCATTACCAAATAGCAGCATTACATAATGGAGACCTGCTATTCTTTTTGTTATTTTGGTTATATGTAATGAGGTTGTCTTGTTTCTGATTTTTGCAGTGACTTATCCTGCAGTGCATGAATCATGATAAATTTATTTAGGTATACAAGGTCACCCAAGAGCTTCTTGGTAAACTTGAAAAACATAACTAATATGCAGCTTCATTCCTGCATTAGCTAAACCTTCAATGTTCTGAAATTAAGGATGACCTTTGATTGCTTTGCAAGGAAATTCAAAGTTACTGGATTATATTAACTGAAAAATATGGTTATTGACCAACTCTTCAGGTCAAATATAGAGAAAAATATTCAAGTCATTAGTTTTCCTAGTAAGTTTGTAAATTCTTTGTCTATATCTCACAACGAATCCTTCAATGAGAGCTAGAGCATTTTCTGATTTTGCAGGTCAGACCGTCAGAGGATGTTATTCACTTTGATGTTTTTATTTGCCTGCTTTTCTTTAGTTTTAGAATGACTGGAAACGTGTTGTCTCTTCAGTAGTGTGAAATTTCTGAAAAACTGTTACCCGTTCTTTTTGAAAGTCCTCATGATAGTCCCCATACTATTTTGTTATGCGTAGCAGCTTGACATTCTGATTTATCTTTCCTCTTTTTTTATGATAAGTTTTTCTTATGATGTGTATTATTCAATTTATTTCTGAAAAAAGGAAGTAAACTTCTTATTTTGCAAATTTGCTGCCCTAAGGCTTATTCTTCACATGATTTCTTGCAGAATTCTGGCCAGAGAGTATTTAAAAGAAGTGACCGTCAGTCGGGACCACCTGCTTGAACAGAAATTGGAATGCACAAGAGCCTTCTCTCTTTCCATCTGACTCCCTCAGTACCATTAAAGGAATGAATTGTCTTCAAAGTCCTCTTTTTCATCAAATTTCAGTTGTCCTTGTCAAAGTGGATTTTCAGAACGTATCTTTCCCTTAACCATGACAATATAAAAAATATATAAAGTTTTTGGGTTTTACTGGCAAGGTTCGTGTCAGGTATTTTTTTTCTGCAAAGTTGTTTTTCAGGAAAACCTTGAGAATTCAAAATTATATAAAAAAAATGAGAACAAAAAATTATTAAATAAGTTCTTCTCTACTAGTTTTCTTAAAAATGTATCGTTAAAATTCTGAATAGCTTTTGCAAATACTCTGAAAAACAGATTGAAAAAAATTTTATATAGGAAAATGGAAGGTATTGTGGTTTATCACAAGAAATACTTTTGAACAATATTTTGATCATATCACGAAATTTTCCCTTTACAAAAACGTTTATGCTGTTATGAAAATAAAACATAATATTTTCAAATATTACAGATATTTGTGACTGTGACCATAACAAGTCTGCCTCTTTGGTTAACTAGTATTAGGAACTGAAGAAAGCTGTCAATTTTGCATAAAATCATAACTTTATCCCTATTTTACTTTATGTGTTTACTGCAAGTGATTGTGATTCTGTCAATGCAATCTGGTTTTGGATTTTTATACTCCAGACTGGAAGCCCATCACTCAATTCTTTATTTGTGTTTGCACCCAAAAAAATAAATATTTTTTTGAGCGTATGAATGGTAGGGTAGAGCGATGTGAAATGCTACTGCAAACATTTTCTACATCAGTCCTCATAGTTATCAGTAAATCAATAGCTTGTTGCTTTTTTGCTTCAGCTTCAAGGTTCCTACACCTCTACAAATCCTTTATGTTTTCTACACTTTTTATTAGTTTGCATCATAAACAGATCTTCTGACAGAAAACAAGATCTTTGCCTCATTAAACAAGAGCTCTGTCCCTTCAACAGCAAAAAAAACACAATCCAACACACAGACTGGATGGTTCCAACTGCTAGAATACAAACAGCTGAGAAAGAAAAGAAAATACAAAAGGAGTAAAGAACAAAGAACAATAAAGAAGAAAACAAATAAATCATCCAGAGTTCAATTTCATATTGTTATGAGATCTTTGAAGGTAGTCATCTTTGAAAACAATCTGTTTCCCAATACATATTAGAAATATTATGAACCATTAGTCCAAGTCTTAAGGATATAATAATCCTTTTCTAGAATGACTTCTTGATGGTCTTATGTTCGACATATTTTTTTTATTTTTTAAATTACATATTTTTAACATAATTAATGGCAGTTTTAAATTTCAAAGAGTTAAAGTTTGGTGCCCTCAAATTGCTGTCCTGGGGTTTGGTAAGCTAATGTACTTCAACAATTCAAAAGCACTCTAATGCAGTTGTCCTACAGCTTGGTGTTTGGATACTGTTGCTATGATGTAGGAGCTAAATACTGAGAGAAATTGATATCAGACAGATGAAAACTCTTATTGGCATGTGGTTCTAGTATTTAACTCCTCTTATTTCATGTTAAATTTTCTTGTCAAATTTTATAGCTTAAATTGCTGTCTTGGCCTTTGTTATAGCTTAGATTTTGAAGTTTAGGCTAGAATCGGTTTGGGCCTCTGGTGTGAGCACATGTAGGTCAACTGTTGTTGATGTGAAATACAAGGCCATTACTTTCACGTTTGGCCTCAGTTTTGGTGAGCCGTTATTTTAATCGTATGATGCTGATTGGCTTTCTTTCTCTATTTTAAAGGCATTAATCTAGACCATTTGTCATGGGACGAATTGTATTAATAATGTTTTTTCTTTAACCAGCTTTTCCGTTCACTCGTTCTAACATTCCACAGTTTCTTGTCTTTTGATTCAGAATCAAATATTCCTAGCAATGAAAATAGTCATGGAAATGGTAAGGAGATCTAGAATCTAACCGTTCATTGTAATGGTACATGCATGGATGAATTATGATTTGGGGCCAAGTGAACATGCCCTGTAATTGCAGGCAAAGGTGGATTTGCGACATATGCTCTTCCATACTATGTGTGTCGTGCATGTACACTTCCACCCTCTTCTCTTGTCTTCTTCTTTCAATCCTTCATAAGCTTTAGATATTATGGCACCCTGAAACAAGAAAGGGAATATCTATTTTATTGTCATCTTTTTTATGCTCACAATGTAATTGGACCTGCATGACTATGACTTGGAGGATGCTTAATGTTACATTTTCTTCTAGACCAGCGCAGAGAAGAAATTTTAATTAATATATCTAACATAAAAATGATTGGTTATATATGTATACCTTATACTTTCAGGCATGTATTTCTCTTAAGCTGGTAAAGGGGAAAGCTAGTGAAGGTAAATGTATGGATCTTTCTCGACCTTGTTACATCACATAACAAAGTCTTTCTTTATGATAGATGCAAGGTGCTTGGACAATCAGGAGTTTTGTACCTGTACATAGGGAGATTAAGTGGGAGTTGGACATATCTGTGTGGAAATTTGGGTATCTTGGAAAAAGAGCTTTAGCAACTCTGCAAGGAGCAAAAGAGAGAATGAATTTTGTCCAATTTTCTTGCAAACCTATTGTTTTTGGAGTTTCTTGGAGTGTATTAGCATTGGAGCCTGTGGAGCATTTGCCACATCAAAAATTTTGCTCCTGGTTTGATTTTATAGTTTTGGTTTGGTTTAGAGAAACAGGGTCCACAAAGTCATAATGCTGCGATCAGTCCTGTCTCTTGTCTAGGATGTCTATTATACATCAGAAGCATATCTTTGGTTTTTTTTTAAAAAAAATCTGTTGCATAGACATAGTGCTGACATATTCCACTGCAGCAACAATGACCGGTCGATCAGCTCGAACAATATATGTTGGCAATCTGCCAGGAGATATCCGTGAATGGGAAATTGAAGATCTCTTTTACAAGGTTTTGTCCTACCAACTTCATGTCCTTTGACTAATTGGTGTGGTTAATTCTTATGCACATAATCGAACTTGGGGGTTATTTATGTTACACCATGGAGTGGCTAAATCTCCTTTACAAGGTTGTCTGTTATTAATTTCATGTCTGTTGACTAAATAGTGTGATGAATGCTCAATACACATCGTTGAAATTATGGGTTATTTATGTCAAACCATGGAACTGGTAACATTCCATTTCAAAGCTCAAATTCTTTTGGAACTCTCATTTAATCACGCTGTACTTCCAAGTGTTGGTCTGCATGACTGCTTTTGTATGGGAAACCATCTTATTTATTGTTATTTTAGTGGTTGAGGAATATATCATTTCCTAGTAATGTGAGGATTCTGCGTCTGATCATGTACTTGTCATTTTAGTTTTACTTATTCTTTTTGTTGTTACTCTTGGAGTCTTTTTTAACATATGAAGACATAAAAATTCTTGATAGCTAGGTATATGTGGTGTGTTATGTTCCATCTCTTTATAATTATGGTTGTAAAATAGGAGCTTTATTGTATTTTCTCACATGTTCCGTCATGTCTGCTCTTTTTGCTTCTTTTGATAAATCTATCTTGTTTTCCTGATCTGCAGTATGGTCCCATAGTGGATATTGAATTGAAGAATCCACCTCGCCCTCTTGGCTACTGTTTTGTAGAGTTATCGTTTCTTTAGAGATCTTTGCCAACTTAATTGTTCTCCGGCCTTTGTTGTGCTGTTAATGAATTGTTTTTTTAGCAAGTCTGTTATTATTTAATGCCCTTGCATCTTTTTCTCACCTAGTTTGAGAGTGCTCGTGACGCAGAAGATGCTATTAGAGGAAGAGATGGTTATAGTTTTGATGGCTACCATTTACGGGTACGTTTTAGTGTCTTCTTTGGGTTCTTGGCTTCTATACTTGTATGTCTTATCATGCTAATACTACAGGTTGAGCTTGCACATGGAGGCAAGGGAATGCCTTCTTCAAGCGATCGACATAGTGGTCATGGAGGTGGTAGTAGCAGCCGTTATGGACCTTCAAAGCGTTCAGTGTAAGATCATTTGGTGGGCCGGCATATGTCTATGAGGAATTTCAGACATTATGGCTGTCTTAACGTAAATATCCGCTTAAGTGATTGCATTTTGGGATATTACGTCATTTTAGATGGTATGGGGTAATTTTGAAATGTATAGATACCGGTACGCAATTACGGACTCTTTGATGGGTTAAATCCGTAATTGTCCTCATTATAAAATGGTAGTGGTCCCCGGAGTCGTGCAATGGTTGCCTGAAACGTTGGTTTCTAGGGTTGTCTCTTCCCCATCTGAGAGAGACCTCACGTGCGGCCGCAAAGACCTTGGAAGATCCTACCCCGCGATCTACCGTCCAGTTCTTCAGATGGAATCAGGTACGCTTCCGCTTTAAGTTTAAGGTTCTGTTTAATTCAATGATTTAGCATGAGCATGATCCTATTTAGGACATACGTTTGGTTTTGTGTATGCATGAGGGGAGAAAATCCCAACAATTGGTATCAGAGCCCATGCTTATTGTTGAATCGTTGAGTTTTCGATGATTTTGTGCATCGTTTTTCCCGTTCGGATCTTCCCCATTTGGTTCATCGGCTGCAAGTTTCAAAAAAAAAAAAAAAAAATTTTTTTGAGTGGGCGAGCAACAGAAGCCGTCGGGCTTCGCTGCAGTCGCCTGAGACACAAAGGGGATATGGCAAAGGGGCGGCCGATTTTCGGCGGGCGACCGTTGCCGGAAGGCGACGGCCGACTGCCGGCCGTCTTCGCGCGACCCGCCGGTGGCTCCCTTGCGTCCATCGCAGCTCAGAAAGGGGAAGGAAAAGGGGAAACAGGGTAGGTGACGGCTTGGATGGGCGGCCGTTTTCCGGCCGCCAGGCAGGCGCCGGCCGGCCATTAGGCGACGGCCGGACCTCCCCGTCCTGGCGGCACCCGCTGGCAGCCACCCACGCTGTTGGGTGGCCTGCCGACGGCTTTCTGGCCACTGTTTTCAGCCGCCCGAATCAAGGAAAAGGGGGCAGTTTTGAATCGGGTAGGAGACGGTCCTTTCCAGCTGGTTTCCGGCGGGCGACGGCCGGCCGTCCAGGCAGCACTCGCCGGCGGCCACCCACGAAGTTGGGTGGCCTCCCGGTGGCGTTCCACCGTTCGCCTGCCGTTCGGCAGGCCAACGGCTGCGTGCGAACCGTCGAGAGCGATGGAGGGTTGGACCCGGGTCGGGTCATGAGAGATCCGATCCGGATCCATAAGGTTTAAAAACAAAAAAAAATCTGCGCCAGCCCGCCCGCGCGTTTGTGTTAAACTTTTCGGATCGGGTCGGGTCCGATCGGATCCGACCCGTATCCATACAGGTTGGTTTTAAAGCCGAACCGGTTCGTTCCGTTTTGGAGCCGATTCGGTCCATTTTGAAACCGGTTCATTAAGTTTAGAACCGGTTCGGACCCTTTTGAAACCGGTTTGTCTTTGACTTTACTATAGATTTGTTGTCTTGTGTGCCTTTTATTATGACACATTTTTTTCCTACTAGTAGCTTTATTGTTTATGTTTTCTCCTTTTCTTTGCTATATCTAATTGTAGTTGTTGTACGAGGATTGCCTTCGTCAGCATCGTGGCAAGATTTGAAGGTATTGCAGTTCCTTTTTTTTTTTTTTTAATCACAATTGAAGAAAACAGAAATTTATAGTTCCTCTTGTGCTTTTCAGGATCATATGAGAAAGGCTGGGGAAGTTTGTTTTGCCCAAGTTTTCGTGATGGTGATGGTAAGGTTATATGTTGCTTCATGTATCTGTAATTTATGGATAGGTCAAGGGTTTTTCTTTCTCTCTAAAGTTATCTGCCTTATCCTTCATAAGATTGTTTCAACAATTTATGTCCATTATGAAGATATATAATTCAATTGCATTTTATCTTTCCCCGTTTTTTCCTATCAAATTTCTTTGTATTTTATTTTGCCTTCTCTTTGGGGTTGATACATTATTTTATGAGTAGCCAGTGATTGAATTATGGATTTCAGGAGCGATGGGGCAGGTTGACTACACCAATTATGAGGACATGAAGCATGCTGTAAGTACTAACTTTCCAAGCTATGCTCACAATTATGATGCTATATTGTATCATTGTTCATCACTCATTTTGTATGTACTGGCTTCTGTTTTCATCCAGATTCGGAAACTTGACGACACTAAATTCCGAAATCCATTTGCACGTTCTTATATTCGGGTAAATTTTTGTTTGTTATCCACCATGTGGAGGCATTAATTTTCTATCGATTTTGCCTTCTGTTAACTTGATGTTAACTCTATGCTGAATAGCATCTACCATGGTCCATGGAATTAGTGAGAGTTCTTCTAGGTATCCTTTAGCAGGTGGAGGACGCGCGAAGAGGAAGTTTTGAATGGTGTTCAAGGTGAAGAACCTAGATCAAGCCTAAACCTTGTCCCTCCACAACCTGACCTTAGCCATAGTGTGACATCATGAAGTGTCGTTCTTGGGGCTCAGTCAGGGTTCAAATGCAAAGGTAACTAGCTGCAGTCTAAGCCAAATTGATTTTAGTGTTACGTGGTCTCTTTCTGATTCTGTTTGAACCCTGTTGGAATAACAGGTTGCATTTTGCATCCATAATATGGCCTACCAAGGTAGGTTTGCATTTGCAGACTTCCGGCTTTTAAATCTGCCAGATCACTTCAAAAGTTCCTTTGACTTCATGGATGGGTAAGATTTTATTGGCCTCTGATTTTGCGTG
This sequence comes from Nymphaea thermarum, assembly GCA_011799765.1. NCBI lineage: Eukaryota > Viridiplantae > Streptophyta > Magnoliopsida > Nymphaeales > Nymphaeaceae > Nymphaea > Nymphaea thermarum. The sequence continues at coordinate 371,451 of JAANDH010000163.1, read as the reverse complement.
CTCTAGATGTGCTTATAGATTACGGTGTTAAATTTCTAACCCTGCTCTATTGTTTGTGCAGCTATAAGAAGCCTGTGGTAGGCAGGAAAATTAATTGGTTGAAGGCTGGAATATTGGAATCGGACATCGTTCTGACAGTGAGTCCATACTATGCACTCGAAATAATATCTGGGGTAGCCAAAGGAGTGGAACTGGACCACATCCTTCGGACAGTTAAGTTATTGGGGATAGTTAACGGGATGGATGCAATCGAATGGAATCCGAGAATGGACAAATATATCGACTTAAACTATGACGATACAACTGTGAGTTTGCATTTACAAAGCTATCGTTCTTCAGATATCACAGCAAAATTGGTATGCAGGACTGACATCAATTCTGCAGGTGTCCAAGGCCATGCCTATTCTGAAAGAAGCACTTCAAGCAGCAGTTGGGCTGCCTGTGGACAGGAACATCCCTTTATTTGCCTTTGTTGGTAGGCTTGAAGAGCAGAAAGGTTCTGATATCCTAGCGGCTGCTGTGTCTGAGTTTATTGGGGAGAACATTCAATTAATTGCTCTTGTACGTAATGTAGCTGAACTTTCAAAAGAAAAAAAGTGGTAATTGAAGTTACATAGGATTCTTTTGCACTTCATTTACATGCACCAACAGTAGTCACACTTTTCTATGAAGCTTGGTCCCTGCAAATGGTTACGTTGGAAACATGTTTATGCAGGGAACGGGGAAAAAGCACATGGAGAAGCAGCTTGAAGAGTTGGAAGTTTTGTACCCAGATAAGGCCAGGGGAGTAGCTAAATTTAATGTTCCTCTTGCCCACAAGATAATGGCGGGGGCAGACTTTATCTTGATTCCCAGTAGATTTGAACCTTGTGGGTTTGTCCAGCTACAAGCAATGCCATATGGAACGGTATGCTCATAGCTTTTTGCTAGATTTCATATTTCAGCAGGCTTGTTTACATGCAACCTTATGTTCTAATCTGGTTACGCTTAATGTCATATCATATTTGCATGAAGACAAAAGGCATGTGCATATCTGTGTACTTTCCGTTGCATTTCTATGCTTAGGGTGTGGGACATAATATGCATGCAATAGCTCAAAATTGAGACCCCAATTATGAACCGTTTCCAGGGTATTAAGGTTTGTCGATGAGTTTACTTGTTCATAGGCTGCGAGATACTAATGTTACTTTTCATGAATCTCAGCCATGTCTTGTCACCACTACCGGTGGATTGGCCGACACTGTTAAGGACGGGTTTGCTGGATTTCAGATGGGTGACTTCAGCGTGGAGGTATGCATCTGCTTTTGTTTTCGAATTCCTCTTTTTGGTTCCTCTCTATCCCCGCACTGTTTAATGGCCCGTCTTTTTTTCTTTGTCCGTTCAGTGTGATGCTGTCGATCCAGCGGACGTGAAGGCAGTTGTAGCCACAGTGAAGAGAGCATTGTCTGTTTATGGAACACCTGCTCATAAGGAGATGATCAAGAACTGCATGGGCCAAGACTTTTCGTGGAAGGGGCCTCCGAAGGTATGGGAAGACACGTTGCTGGGTCTTCAGGTTGCAGGCAGTGAGCCTGGATTCGAGGGGGAGGAGATCGAACCCCTTGCCAAGCATAATGTTGCCACTCCTTGAACAAGTGGATCCTTGTTCCTTCGGAATCTACTAACTGATGGCTGCTAATTGGACCTTCCCTTAGAAATAATAGAAGTAGTACTGCCTTGTCTCGCTGAAGTACAAAGGTGTTGGTATCAGCTTCTTTATGCATGTAGATCCTATCTTGGTCTTCTATTCTAGTTGCTCTTTCGCATCTGCCTCTTCTAGCTCAATGTAGCGGACCAAGTTGCCTTCGAAACATGGAGCCTATTCTGGTTCTTTTGTCATGCATGTATATCCGGGTTAATGTTGTCACGGGAATGAATATAGATGGGTCTAAGTTCTTTCAATTGCTTCATATTTCTCGTGGTTTGAGAACCTCCGAGCTATATTTGAATTTGCTCAATCAACTGGCGTGCACAGTGGCCTGTTACGGCATTTCAGCCTCGCCTGCCACTAACCAAGTTAATGAATGGCGGGCTGTTTCGGAGGGTATGCTTCAGATATATTTCACTAGACTGAGTTGCAACCAACAATATCTACTACTGTCCAGCATTCAGTTTACACGACCAGCATTTCAACTGACAGGTTCTGCCCTTAATATATATATATATATATATATTATTATATATATATATATATTAGAAAGAGAGAGAGGACACCATAGGATACTGAGTAAAGAGATAATACTCAATCCTTCTTCCTTCTGATGGTTTCTAGTGACATGCCATGAAGAAGAACGGTTGACGTCTGAAGGACTTGGTTTGAACTTTGAACTCAGTTGATGTCTCAGACTCTCCAAAAAAATGTGGAAATGGATGGACGATCTCCATCCAAATTCAATATTCTGTACCCAACAGCTTTTAGCATGCGAGGAGCCAAGGACAAGAAAACGATCCCATCCAACATAATCTGACCCTTGAAAACTCCTCAATGGATTCAGGTAACCAAATTTTTACTTTTACCCCAAAGTCAGGTGGGATCCAAAAAATAAGCAGAATGTCAAAAAAGTTAGCCGAAAAAAAAAATAAAAATAGAATCCGAGTCAATCCTCATAACTGTTGTTTTATAATTTCCTTAAGTTTATATGCAACACTATCATACCTCAAGTGCAACAAAAATGTTCAGACAAGTGGATCTGTGAAGAACACTTAGTATAGAACTATTATTGCCCTGTATTCCTCTGACCAAAGCACTCCCTTGTTTTCACTCTCATCTGTCTTTGATAAGCTTCAAGGAGAGATATGTCATCTTATTTCCTGTTTACTAAAACTTTATTGCAACAGAATGAAGCTCTAGCAAAGGGTCAACATAAAATTTCAAGTAAAATGGCCCTAAAAGAAAACACTGTCTATAATAATGGTGTATGATTAAAAAGCTAGAAATTGGCATTCGGGCCAGTGTCGACTCACAGATGTCACATGATTTTCAAAATTTTTTCGATATTTACAAGAAAATCAAATAAAACGAAAAAAATAGGAAAAATGGCAAGATTTGGAAAATCTCGCCAAAAATGAAAATTTCTGCCATTTTTCTCAAAATTTTTCCAGTGATTTTAATATTTTTGAATTTTTAAGGTTAGGCCATGTACCTAGGCAGGGCCACCTAGGTTTTTGCTTAGTTGATTGACACTGGACCCAGTGCCTTCGTGTGCCTTGTCACTCAGTCATCTCCTGCATAGGTACTTTGACTACTGAGCCTTTTGTGGACACATGTTTTTACTAGGGCAAGTCATTCCTAGTGAACAATCACTTTAGCAGTTACTTTATCTAAAAACCTTGGAAATTCTTCTTGTTGCAGCACGAAGTTTCTTTCCATGTCTGTGTTTCTTCAAACATGTTACTGTTTTACATGGTTTTCATGTAAGGCGTAGATAATCTCTTTCATGTGAATCCATGTGTCTCCTGGCAATTAACACATTTTTATCTTTCAACAACTAAATACATTGCTTTATGCATCTGCAGCGTGAAGTTATGGCTAGGAGATATTGAAGGAGTGGTCACACCTAAGGAAGTGAATGATGATTGTGTTTGTCTTTGGAGAGAGGTATAACTGTTTCTAGGTTTTGCATAATATGATATATTATTCTGTAGTTCTGGCTGTGGACAAAGAAATCTAGTATTCTGTATTTTTGATTGAAGTCTTTTCTGTCTATTTGGTTTAATGTCTACAGGTGATGGTTGCAGCTTGTGTTGAGAGAGATAATATCTCATTGTTTCAACTATTTATTTATTTTTTTTCCCTGGTTTCTTGTGTTTTCTACCCTTGTCATTGTCGCGAGCAAAAGAAGATACGAGATTCTCGTGAGCATTCTTCTTGAGCGCCTTTGTTTGAGTGATTTGATTCTCTTAGGACATCCTTTTCCTTTTTTTTTTTTTTTACTTATTGTTGACCGTTTGTTTTTTAGTATTATTTACTTTACGAAATAAAGGAAGAAAATTACTGTTGCGGCTGCTGGGCCGACGGTAAGAATTCGTCCGCGGGGCCACGCAGTATGCTCACGCCCGATGACAACTACCGAAGAGGAAAACGTGAGGGACCGATTAGGATGTCGATTGTTCTTACATAATTGCTTTCCAATTTGGACGCCGATTTCGACCCAATTTTTAGAACTGAATTCTGGTCCAACCAGCATGATGTTTAACATTATATGCGTTCTCATCAGATATTTATTGGACCTCAAATGCCCAGATTCAGATTTGAAGTGAAATTGCACGTCAAATTCGAACCTGACTAGCAATCAGATCCTGATCTCTCTTTAGTAGTAGATGTAACTAAGCAAATCAGATATCGGGTAGGCGTTAAATTGTTCCCGATATGTCCACTTTGGACATCCCTAAGTCTAAAGCTTTAACCAAAAGGGAAACATAAAAAATGGTTCAAGTTACTCTTCAACATTCAGAAACTGAAAGGTCTATCTATTTTAAAGTAGGCATGACAGATAAATTGAGATGTTTGGCAACATATATAAATATATATATATGGTCAGTGGGCTGGGGCGATTGGAGGCGGAAGCGGCGCGCCTGGATCTTGGCCCATAGCATGTTGTCATGTCGCCCACAGGAATAGGGTTTTCCATCGTCATGGCTTCGCACTGTGGCTGCACCGCCGGAAGACAGCGCGACGTGATGAAGTCATTCTTACATCCTCACACGTTAGTTCAAGGAGGACTCAATAGAGATGACCTCTCACCCACCCGTTCGTTTACCAGGAAGCCCAGCCGGATATTGGATGAGCGACCCCATTCAGGAGGTGGAAATAGCCGGCCGGAAGCTTGCCATCCACGGCGGCCAAGACGTCTGCGACCCGGTCACCGGCGCAGCCCTGACTGGCTCATGGCTTTGGGGTTCCGCGTTGGTCTTGGTCACCGGCGCAGCCCTGACTGGCTCAACAGAGACAGAGCAATACACAAAAATCATGTTAAAAGAAAACACAAATCTAAAGATTTGAACAACCAAACATTTGTTTAGTTGTAAATCTGGATTTATGCTTCATGCGGGTCCAGTAAACTGTAGGAGGCCCATGAAAAACAATAATCATGTATCACATTCTGAAAAGAAAGTTATCTTGATTGGCATAAGAAACAATGAACCCAAATGAAATACAATAGAACGGAAAAAATTGGCTCGCATCTTAACTTGGTGCTCCGCACACGAGTGGATCCAAAAACTTTCGGGTCATTGCTCGAGGACCCGGTGCCTCTGCCCCTCTGCAGCACACTGCACACAGGCACCGAAGGATGCTGTAGCCCTCCACGCAGAGGAGGGCGGCAGTGGCCTCCGCTGTCACGGCGAAATCTTCCGCTAATGAGTGCGGAAGGGAACATGGAATTTAATTTGGTACAACCCAAAAAGAAAAATCCTAAACTGACCCACTTGTAGTGTCAGAAGATTTTCGCAAGGCATTTTGTACATAAAATTTGTGCCCAGAACAATATAAATGCATACGCATATTGAAGATTTGACGCATTTAATTCTAACCAAGCAAAGGAAATAGATTGAATTTTACCTCTAACCAACATGATCACAATGAAATGTGGTAACTTATTTTATTTTTTGGCACTGATCAAGTTAGGGAAACTCCTACCATATTTGGAGAGAGCTCTGCTTTTGGTCCCCCTTTAAGAGTGGGAGGCTCCTGTCAACCACCTCCCAACAGTCCGACGGCCGCCTGAGGGCCCGGGACCATCTCCGTGGGGTCCCTTGGTTCCCCGATATTGAAAGCCTTCATTCTCGTCAGGTTTAACTCGCGTTCTACTTCGAATTTCATAATTCACGTCTCCAAATTTGCATTAAGATATTGTGTTAAAGTCAACTTCATTGCACGAGAACGACCAACTTATAGCAAAAGATGCATATATGTGTTCGACCTCCCACAAATGTCTTTCTTTGTAAGGAAAAAAGATAATCGGGTTTGGTTAAGAAACTATAATCCATATGTACATCACGTAGCATGTGGATCCTCTAAACCCTGCATACTGGTTCAAACAGTCACAGAAAACATGTTAAAAAAAAAGCAAAAAAATGTGATAAGTTAAACGGCCGTTTAAAAACAGTTTTTTAAAAAAAAAATTAAAATGAAAAAACACCTTTTTAATGGTTTCTTTTGCATTTTTTCATCTTTTTCAGTTTTTTTTAATGTCAAATAGTTTTTTTTTTCATTTTTTATTTTTATTTGTTGCAAATATACTTGCTTTTTTAGAAAAATCAGAAAGTGAAAAACACTTTTTTTTTCACAATTTTTTTGTGTATTTTCCTTGTTTTAATTTAAGCATTTTCAAGTTTTTTTTTTAAAATGTGAAACTGTTTGTTTTTACTTTCTAATATTTGTCATACCCTTTTCATGTTGTCTTATTGGTTTTCCATTTATTTTTTTTTTCCTTAATTTACAAGTTTTTTCAGTTTTTTAATATTTACCATCTTTTTTTTTTTCAGATCGCCATATTATACCAAAGAATATAATTGAACAAGAAGAATAAGTGTATGAGCCACCAGCCAGGCCGGGTACTAGCCTCGGGGTTTTATGCCATCAGAGGAACCACAATGTCTCATGTGAAAGATGTTAATTAAGACCAGTTTTGTTGTTAATTAGAGCCTCTGCATCGCTTTCTATGTGCCAATTAGAGCCTTGGCTCACCATGTTGGCTCCAACCTGAATGTTGATGGGAGCCAAGCTTCATGCCAACAGTCGCGAAATTAGGGCTGGTAAAGAAGGCCCAACCTAACTGGCCTTGATGTGCTCAAGCTTGGCTTGCTTAGGGGAGCTTAACTGCGCTCAAGTGCATCAAGAACTGAAGTGCATATAGAGCCTAATCAAGCTCAAGTTCTCCCTAAGATGTTGAACTTAGACTCCCTTTTTTTCCCTTTTTTAGCTTGTAGAAGGGTAGCATAACTGGATGTAATAAGAGACGAATGACACACCTTAAGTTTGATTCCTGCAAATGCTACTTATTTGGATGGAAAACAGTGGCATATGTGTGACACTTGAATAGAATGGTATACTATAAATAATATTGATGAATGATGAGACACTAATCAAGTTTCTGTCAAACAACTAAATTGCTTTATTGGATCCCTAATAATCTCATGGAATGTTGTTTTGGATCTGGGCATGCATTTTAACGTATTTGTAAAGAACGCCTTTCAAACACACTCCGCACCTGGTTTCACCTTTATATCATCAAAAGAATTACCTTTTCCGGACTAACCTATGGTGAATTCATAAAACGGTTATTACGATATTATACATGGATTTGTTTGGGCCTGTGTTATACTAGCCGTTATGGCATCTGATTAATTGGATATTGGTGAAACAGATCCAAAACCCAGCTCAGTTTCACATAGAAAGATGCTTAAAAGCTAAACCAGGTTACTCACACTTACGTGAAAGGGATTGGGCATTCATCAGGTCGAGTTGGCAAAGTCTAAAACAGATCTAGATCCAGTAATTATTCAGATCCAGTGGTGTTATAAAAAAACAAATAAGTAGAGTTTTCTTGACCAAAGTCCTATGCTTTAGTTAAATTGGTAGGATAGAAATGAGTCTATTTTCTGTTGGATCGGGCCCATATGGATAGGGAATCGATTTAGCAATTTCGGGCCCAGACTAAATGTAGCACTAGCTGTGCACAAAATCAAGGCTGATTATTAATCGGACCCTGGATTTCTGAAATATCCAATCAACATAAATTTGATTTGGGTTTGATATCTGAATCAATTCTCAATAGCCTATATTCGTATTTGGCAGTAAATGTTGCTTTCAAATTTCCAATCACCCTAAAAATTATGGAATTTTGTTTTTAGAGCTTATGTTTTTCTTATAATTGCAATCACACTTCATAAAAGACTGTCAAATAACGGTACAAAGTAAAAAACCAATTGAACCAAAAAAAAATTCTATGGATCTATGGGTTTTTAAAGTGCTTAAAATCTTGTTTGTTTGAACAGAAATGAAATTCCAAAGAAGAACCAGAGACTGGTGAAGAAGATGAGGATTGAGACGACTCCGAATCTAAGGCTAATGGCGGATCTCAAGAACAGATCTGAGATCTGCAGCCTTTCATGGACTTAAGATCAGATCCCACCTAGCTCCACCCTGCAATCCGACCTTAAATCCATGGTTTTTTAACACAAAGCATGAATTTTAAAAAGTGATAAAGGTTGTGTTTGTTTCAACAGGGATCTGAGATCCGCAACGCTCCATGGATTTAAGATCAGAACTTAATCCATAATTTTTTAACAAATGAACTAAAGATCTCTGAAAACGTACTTTTTTTTTATATAGCCTCAGGTTTAAGATCTGAGACTAAACGCAACCCACATGAAATAGGCCACTGAATGTGTCATGAAAAGGGATGTAAGTGGTTTGGATTTGGATTTAATCTACTGATCACAATTTTTGAATTAATCAGATATTTCTTAATTGAATTCGTGCTTGGGCTCAGAACTGGACTTGAATTTTTGAAGCAGAACCCCGAATCTGTCAATCCAACTCTATAATTAATGAATCGGTCATTCGAATAGGATCCAAATCAGTTTCTCTTTACTGGATCCTACTAAATGGATGTGGTTTTGGATTGAAACAGGATCTTATTCACCCAGTAAGATCCCTGGTCATGAAGTAATAATGTTTTAACTACAACACTACATAATTTAACAAAAAGGACTGAAGCCCTGATCCCCCCTTCCCCTGTCAACATGGTCAGTAGTGGAGCTAGGTGCGGGCTAGCGCGGGTCATTGCTAACGCCAGCCTACTCCATATTGTCATTGTTCTATGTTTATATGCCTGACATCTATAGTAATCAAACTGATGACCCAACTCTTACCAACCGCCAGCCTGACTAACTACACACAAACACATTTGATGTTCAAAGCAATCTTAGTTCGTGATCTCATATTCGGCGTTTGCGACAAAATTTCAACCTTTTTCTAGCATATAAACTGGTACGGATTTGCCTAACTACAACCGAAAAAACAAAAATAAATTAAGAATGTCAATGTTGATATGCAATCAAGAATAGATCCAAAAAGTTTAAATTAATTTCTTTAGGACATTTTGTCAATATTTGATCTAAAATTTTCTTAGACCAAGAAAGGGAATTTTGTCAAATAAAAATATTTCCAAAGGAAAAGAGAAAAAAGTATTATTCTACCGGCGGCTTTTGAGATTTTTTTAACGTATCTGAAAGCGTGTGATGTTGGGTAAGTTAAACTTTTACGTGCCGTCTCTTGTTTAGACCCTGCTAAACGATCGATCTCCTTTCTTTATTTTCAAAGAGGATCAAATTAGGAAAGAAGACAGTGATTCAACTTACTTACTTTCAGCTGCCGGCTTACTTTACATATATAGGTCTTGCAATTGAGAATTGCAAATGATAAAGAATTGGTAAGAAAGCTTTTGTCATTTTTTATTGTACTGGATCAGCTTTAGACAGGACGGCCGGTGCACGTCCAGCCGTTAACCATTGAGTGGAATTAATGATAACCACTACATCTGTCCTTTTATCATGAATGAACACCATTGGGTAGGTGGATTGGTGGACTTGTCAATCACTTTCCTTGAGAAAAGAACTTCGCATGTGCATGGTGCATGCACTCTGAATCATCAATTCATGTGTTTTGTATAATCAGAAAACAGGGCCTTTGTATGTCAAGTTTACTGTGAAATCATGTGGGTTTTCCTTTTCAAGGAATTCGATTAATCGAGTTGTTTTTTCAAAAATCCAAAACAAAAGAGTCCAAGAAACCATTCAAACGAGGAGAGAGACAAAAAAGATGGAAATAAGTGGGTTTCCTTAAATGAAACATTTTGTCTTCCTCGAAGGGCATTTTGGACTTTTGAAAAAGCAACTTATATTTACAATTGAATATCTACCATCTGATCTCTGTTCTCTTTGGAATTCGATGGTGTATTTTTTTCATAAGTATTTTTCTTTTAGCTTTTCTAGAGAGAGAGAGGGGCAAAGTTGTCTTTTTCATTCTTCACATAATATTGCCAGCCAAGGCCCAAGGTTGTTCTTGTGGAATGTCTAAGCAACAATCCCTTGGAAGACGAAGGAACGAATCCCTTATTTAGATGTGGCGGGTCATATGTTGGGGCCTCAACATGGGAATGTGTGTGTTAGGAGGCTGAAACTATAGAAATGCCTTCCTACTTCATGAAAAGGAGGACTCCCTTTGTAAGGGCAAGAATGGAAAATATGAAACTTATTTTTATGAAAAAGAATTAAAAATTGATTTTTTTTTTCTTGAAATAACAAAAGTACCCCATTCTTCACAGGCCCCATGTTAGGTGCCGTGCAAGCAAGAAATTAGATGCCCAACTTCATTGCCTTGATTGCCGGTCCAAGAAGTTGGTGCACGTAGCGTTAAAATGAGGAGGAAACTTTTTTTCATTTTTCTCGTTTTCAAATGTCCGAGTTTACTAAATACACCGCTACGCTCGTACTTTAACAAAATACTTACATAGAAAAACTTACCAATAACAACTCTAATTCTGTTGTATTTATAGGTAACTGCTTAATGTTTGAGAAATCACAGTTGCCTTGTGATCTTGATTCTCGATTAATTAATTATCTGGGTGTAGTTCTAACTATTAAAAAATGCTGCCCTGGAGCAAAAACTCAGAAAATGGACCGGCATACTGATCCGACATGAATTGGGTTGTCGACAAATCTGGATCCAACTAATTGAATGTCCATGATTAGCTGGTTCGGTTCAGATTCAACGCTACCTTATGGTCCAATTACTTCTCATAAAATTAGGCAAAATGCAGTTAGATCAGAGGTAGGTCAGGGCTAGGCAAGGGCCCAATCCAACCTAATCAGCATATCTATATAAATGGGATTTGGATCAGGTTCATATGTGCCAAGGCTTCTAAGATGACTGCATTTACACCTGATGCAATTTGTACCACCTGCATGGGTTCCTTTGATTTTTTGTTACTCTAGAACCCCAATCACATTAGGTCAGTTGAGCTTCAGTCTTTAGACAATACAGAAACAAGTCTAGCAAGATCTAGCCAAAGACGTTTAAAACTTGTTACTTATACCCATATCTGTTCATTTCTCTTCATAAATTTAATTGTTTGTTACTGTATTATTGGCATTAATGTCCATGACTGTAAGACCCACGTTTTCTTTAAAACTGTCAAGCTTATCAAAAGGAGACAAATGTGGAAAACATAGAGATGAGGACATACCTAACCACATTTTACAACAATTAACCTTGCTTTACTGCTTTCTTAGAGGACCATGTCCAACAATAGAGAGAGGGAAAGAGAGAACGGGAGAGAAACGTCCTCCTTCTTGATTGAGGCTGGTGGCTGCTGGAAAGGAGCCAGAAGCAAGGTTGCTTGAAGTTAATCTCAGATTTTAAGAGGTATGGGGAATATTCAGTCATGATAGTAGCATGAAGCCATGTATTTTGATTTCTACATATACGTATATGCTTAGAAGATGAATCCAGTATGGGAATATTCAGTGATGAATAGCATGAAGCCATATATTTTTACATACATGTACATGTACGTATGCCTAAATATGAATCTATGTATGAGTTATTGATTCTTGGAATTGAAATATCGTGCTCGTAGTTCCTCTGATGAAGCATGCTAGATACAGATTGGCGGTGTGGGGCATGGGGATTTTAATTGAGTTTTGAAACCCTCGGGTTTAGATAGTATGTAGTATGTGTGTAGGTTCTTTCATCCGTGAGAAACTAAAACTGCAACATACCCTAAGACAGAGCATGTCTCCATAATTTGAGGGCTCTGAAAGAGGATTCAAACCAACCATAGAAGAGAAACAGAGGGACAAACGTAGTCATGCGGGCATCAATTGTGATAACAAGGTTGTGAAAACAAAGGATCAGGGGTATGATTTATGCCCGTGCGATTTGGCCACATTCCCAAATCTCTGATGATGGATGAACACCTCCGTTTGGACGCCTACCTCAGTGAACAACGAAGCTCAAACACCGACAGGAGGGATGTTCTCTTGTTTTCTTAACTCTTGCTTTTACCAGAGGGCTTCAAGAGAGGGGAATATCGTGAGAGACTGGTTGCCCTCGACCAGTCCACCATTGCAGCCGACGGAAATCACCTACAACTTCTCTGAGTTGACATAAACCGAAGACGGGTCGTGTGGTTCCACTGCCCCTCTTGCTCTTGGGGGTTGGTCGGCAGCAACCACTACCGATGGACAGAGGAACGACCGACGGCCCTTCCTTCCCTCTGTCGCCTGGAAGAGCAGGATCCCCCTTCCTCGCTCTCTGTTGCACGCTAGGGTAGATGAGAGAGACAGAGCTCCCTCTCACACTCGGACTCGTTTTTCATTGAAGATGGATGGAAGCTCCACCGCCGGACGAACAGGAAGAAGGATAAGGAGTCCTCGCGCGAGACGGAGAGCTTCCCTCTCTGGTTTTGGTCATGGAAGAACGGCGGAGGCTCCACCGTCGGTCGCTCGAGGAGAAGACGAGGAAGAGGAGCGCCCGTGAGGAGAGAAAACGAGGGCAAGAAATGAGGGAAACGAGCGTTCGGGTGATTTTATATCAAAATTTGGAATTTTCAAAGAGGGTCCACTTAATTAGTAATAATTTACCGATAAGCTGTTATAATTATTAAATGTCCATGATGCAACCTTTTTGCTTAAAACATTTTTATAAAGAGGCTTGCGAAAGTTAATTGCAACTAAAGCCGGAGACTTCAAGCGAAATTACATAGTAGTACCCTCCGAGTCCTTAGAAATAGCAAAAAGGGGGTCTTTACAAATTAAGAACGAAAAATTATGTGTTATTGCACTTTGATGGGCCATATTGTGGTTAAAATTTCAAAAAGATGGTACTGAAATCAATTTCGTGGAAAGTCACGTTTTAAGAATTTAAAGTATAAATTCTCTTGCTTTCTGAATGGTTATTTTATTTGAAAATTTTTGGCGTGATGGACGTTTGTTGCTTTCTCTATTCGACTGTGTTTTGAGGCCATTATCAGAAAATGGTTTATTGTTTTTGTCTGAGAAAACCAAGCCTGAGGGTGGTTTCTGTGAGTGGTGCTAGACGATGTCTAGAAATGACAAAACCTTAATTTTGAAATTTGAAGGCGAAACGTGGACTTTGGGCGATGGTTTATGAGAGTGCGAGCTTTCTGTTTTTGCCCAGTGTTAGGTTTTGTTCCGGGAGGTAGTGGTGCATTTGAGCTCACTGTTGTTGCACACTCCTCTGTTTGTACTGGAGGGCCCACAGGGTATTGGGCGGCACAAGGGCTCGGGGTACTGCTGCTGTGTTGGGAGAGAGACTTCTCCTGGTCCCCCAAACCGGGTTCCTAGGGAGGCCATGCTGATGCAGCGGCGATCTGGGATATCTCAGGAGGCTTCACTTCAGGTACTCTCGATCTGTTGGATCGCCTGGTGAAGATATGTTTTGTTCTATCCGTGAGTGCCCACGGAGATTTCTGTTGCTCGGCACGATGACCATGACATTGTTAGAGAACCACGGTTGGAAGCCTCCGAAATTTTGGAGGTTGTGCACACCTCGTTTTGTTTCTGTAATGAGTCGTAACTGTAATATGTGTTAAGATTTGAAGGCATTTGTGTTACAAAATCAAATATTATTTTTGGGTCATGTTCCTTTCATGACTAAATTTCTCCATACTCAGAATAATTCTGACTCTTCTTTCTATCTCTACAGGTAGCCCTTGATACATTTTTGGCTCTTGGAGTGACGACCTCAGTCTTGTGATGCACGGGCATTGGCAGTCTGGACACTGCGTCGGTTTTGGACTTAGTGGTCATTTTAGTCGTTTGGGTCCAAGTGTTTTATTTTAATACAATGCATTTGTTTAAGTTTTGGTCATGACTCAATGTTGCTTCCGCAATGATTTATATTAATGAAAGAAAAATTTTTGGTGTTAAAAATTGGGTCGTGACAATGACTCCATGAACAAGGACAGTATATGGTCATAGTCGGTCAAGTTCTTGATTGACTCTTTCATTACCAAATAGCAGCATTACATAATGGAGACCTGCTATTCTTTTTGTTATTTTGGTTATATGTAATGAGGTTGTCTTGTTTCTGATTTTTGCAGTGACTGATCCTGCAGTGCATGAATCATAATAAATTTATTTAGGTATACAAGGTCACCCAAGAGCTTCTTGGTAAACTTGAAAAACATAACTAATATGCAGCTTCATTCCTGCATTAGCTAAACCTTCAATGTTCTGAAATTAAGGATGACCTTTGATTGCTTTGCAAGGAAATTCAAAGTTACTGGATTATATTAACTGAAAAATATGGTAATTGACCAACTCTTCAGGTCAAATATAGAGAAAAATATTCAAGCCATTAGTTTTCCTAGTAAATTTGTAAATTCTTTGTCTATATCTCACCACGAATCCTTCAATGAGAGCTACATCATTTTCTGATTTTGCAGGTCAGACCGTAAGAGGATGTTATTCACTTTGATGTTTTTATTTGCCTGCTTTTCTTTAGTTTTAGATCACAATGACTGGAAACGTGCTGTCTCTTCAGTAGTGGCTGTGCTGTATCACAAGAAATACTTTTGAACAATATTTTGATCGTATCACGAAATTTTCCCTTTACAAAAACGTTTATGCTGTTACGAAAATAAACATAATATTTTCAAATATTACAGATATTTGTGACTGTGACGATAACAAGTCTGCCTCTTGGGTTAACTAGTATTAGGAACTGAAGAAAGCTGTCAATTTTGGATAAAATCATAACTTTATCCCTATTTTACTTTATGTGTTTACTGCAAGTGATTGTGATTCTGTCAATGCAATCTGGTTTTGGACTATTATACTCCAGACTGGAAGCCATAACTCAATTCTTTATTTGTGTTTGCACCCAAAAAAATAAATATTTTTTTGAGCGTATGAATGGTAGGGTAGAGCGATGTGAAATGCTACTGCAAACATTTTCTACATCAGTCCTCATAGTTATCAGTAAATCAATAGCTTGTTGCTTTTTTGCTTCAGCTTCAAGGTTCCTACACCTCTACAAATCCTTTATGTTTTCTACACTTTTTATTAGTTTGCATAATAAACAGATATTCTGACGGAAAACAAGACCTTTGCCTCATTAAACAAGAGCTCTGTCCCTTCAACAACAAAAAAACACAATCCAACACACAGACTGGATGGTTCCAACTGCTAGAATACAAACAGCTGAGAAAGAAAAGAAAATACAAAAGGAGTAAAGAACAAAGAACAATAAAGAAGAAAACAAATACATGTAGACCGATATATATATATATATATATATACTGGATATGTAATATATGAGGTGATACATATATACGAATATACATAAATGTACTCACACATAATCTAACACTGACAGCCTCAATTTTTTTGCACAAAAGGCTAGATAGATTCATCTGCTTGCCTTAGTCCTCTAATCTCGATGCAATCAATATCTTCAAGTCTAATTGGTTGACATGCATTTTCTTTAAATATTATCAAGTTTCTTTTGCTTCATCAAATTTATCTGTCGTTAAAAGCAACACTTGATTCCTTAGCTCCCAATCCCCAAAAACGTTATTCTGGAATTACTTGTGTCCCATTCACTGAGTGGTGTTGTACAGTCTTCATCATCCTCTTCATGTCTTTTTCATCCACCAACATATTCCTGACAACTAAATCCTTTCCGCACAACATTCATATACTCAGATGATGAGCTTAATTTATGCATCATATTTTATTTTCAATATCTGCATCTTTTCTTTCTTACCCATATTCATAATGCTTCAGTTATATTTCACTAAACTGCAGTTGCAACCAACAATATCTACTACTGTCCAGCATTCAGTTTAACTGACAGGTTCTGCCCATAATATCTATATATATATATATATATATATATATATATATATATATATATATATATATATATATATATATATATATATATATATATATATTAGAGAGAGAGAGAGAGGACACCATAGGATACTGAGGAAAGAGATAATACTCAATCCTTCTTCCTTCTGATGGCTTCTAGTGACATGCCATGAAGAAGAACGGTTGACATCTGAAGGACTGGTTTGAACTTTGAACTCAGTTGATGTCTCAGACTCTCGAAAAAAATGTGGAAATGGATGGACGATCTCCATCCAAATCCAATATTCTGTACCCAACAGCTTTTAGCATGCGAGGAGCCAAGGACAAGAAAACGATCCCATCCAACATAATCTGACCCTTGAAAATTCCTCAATGGATTCAGGTAACCAAATTTTTACTTTTACCCCAAAGTCAGGTGGGATCCAAAAAATAAGCGGAATGTCAAAAAAGTTAGCCGAAAAAAAAAAAAAAATAGAATCCGAGTCAATCTTCATAACTGTTGTTTTATAATTTCCTTAAGTTTATATGCAACACTATCATACCTCAAGTGCACCAAAAATGTTCAGACAAGTGGATCCGTGAAGAACACTTAGTATAGAACTATTATTGCCATGTATTCCTCTGACCAAAGCACTCCCTTGTTTTCACTCTCATCTGTCTTTGATAAGCTTCAAGGAGAGATATGTCATCTTACAGAATGAAGCTCTAGCAAAGGGTCAACATAAAATTTCAAGTAAAATGGCCCTAAAAGAAAACATTATCTATAATAATGGTGTATGATTAAAAGGCTCGAAATGGGCATTCGGGCAAGTGTCGACTCACAGATGTTGCAAGATTTTCAAAAAATTTTCGATATTTACAAGAAAATCAAATAAAACAAAAAAAATAGGAAAAATCGCAAGATTTGGAAAACGTCGCCAAAAATGAAAATCTCTGTCATTTTTCTCAAAATTTTTCTCGTGATTTTAATATTTTTGAATTTTAAGGTTTTGTATGATTTTTATTTTTTAATTTTTTAAAAATTTTCGAGATTTTCCTAAGATTTATCCAAGAAGAACAACCTCACCAAAATATAGCAAGAAAAATCTTGCCGAGATTTTCCCAAGAACGATATTTGTGACAATGATTTCGACAAATAAGGCTATGAAGTAAGTATAAAATAAACTCTTCAACCGCCATTATGTTCCTTGTCTCATGGGTTTCCATATACAATGTTAGAGCCATTGATGTAAAAGCCTCCACCAATCTTATAAATCAAGTCCAAGTGACAGGGATAATATCTTCAAGAAAACAGCTCACAATGATAAAGTTCAAGAGAAATCACTCTTAACATGAAAAATGCACCAAGGCACATAAACCATGAATATTGTTAAGAAGAAAATTAATAACAATCCATCAAGGAACAAATACAACGAAGGAGAAATCCCTTGTAAAACACAAAACAGAGAGGCCAAGGCTAGCTATTGGACCAGCTCCAATGGCTCAAAATAGAGCAATTGGAGCAGTCCATAGTCAAAATTTGGTCAAAGGCCAAACTCGAACAGACTGATAATAAAAATAACAATATATATATATATATATATATATATATATATATATATATATATATATATATATATATATTCGTATATATATAAATAAATTCCTATATCTATATGTGTGCGCACACACATTATCATACATATATATATATACATATATATATATATACATATATATATACATATATATATATATACATATGTATATACATATATATATATATATATATATATATATATATATATATATATATATATATATATATATATATATATATATATATATATATATATATATATATATATATATATATATATATATATATATATATATATATATATATATATATATATATATATATATATATATATATATGTATGTATATATACAATATTACATATGCGTTATACAGTTTTGTATAGACACATACGTAATAAAATATATCCAACAGTTGAAACTTTTGAACTGAAATTGTATATTCACTTTTCCTCTGAGCAACAGCACAAGTTGCTACGAGATTAAAACAGCCCAATTCAGTTTGTTGAATTATTTTTTATTTCACTACGAAGAAGAAAGACAGAGGACCAAAAACTAATCACATTTTTGCATAACATAACCGTGTGAGGCATAAGCTGCCTGCATAAGAAAGTATTTCCACTTTCCAATTGGCTAGCCTTTTGCTAACTTTTTGAGTAAGAGAGTAGCATCATTCCTCTTTAAGTTGGCCACAAAACAGATCCAGGTATGTCACTGGCAAAGACCCTTCTTCTTGCCAGCTCAAAATGTTTTCTGAATTGGAGGCCAGCAAGCTGTCCGTTTTAAAAAAAAAATTGGAGGGATTTAACATTGAGCCCCGTACGCTCTGTTATTCCCTCCAGCAGTTGTTTAACTGAAAGAAATGAGTTGACCTTTGCTCTACTAAAAAATAGAATATCATCAGCAAAAGCCAAAAGCGATGGACAGCAGCCAACCCTTGTATTGTTTGGGACCTCGACAAGACCAAGATCAGCTTTAGACTTGACTTGTTGAGAAAACATCTCCATGATCAGGATAAAGAGATGAAGGAGACAGAGGATCCCCTTCGCAGAGCCCACGCCTGAAAACGAACTAATCGCCCTGCTTTGAGCTAGCAATCCTTTGAAGAATAGGTTTCATTCTATTGGCTAGGCATTTAGAGATAAATTTGTAGAGGGAATTGCACAACGGTGTGGGGCGAAAGTCGTGAATACGATCTGCACTTTCTCTCTTGCGGTGAGCGATCGATTCATTTTTCTCAGCAGCTATTCAGATCTAAGAAGCTGCTGATAACTCGCACAACATCTGTGCCCACCAAATGCCAGTATGCTTGAAAGAAAGAGGCTGGCAACCCGTCTGGACCTGGAGCGCCGCCGTCCACGTCTGAGGAGAAGACAAGGGACTTCGCCTCCTCCTCCTCTTCAGAGTCCAAGGCCATGAGGCTAGTAGCATTTTCTTGGTCTGTCACCTGTGGACCCTCATTGCAGCTATCCAACAAATCCCCGGAACCCTGCGAGACCCTTAGGAGAGATTGGAAATGGGCGCTACAAACAGCCAGGATCTCGATAGGGTCCTCTATACGAGTACCTGAATGCTGAAGCATGGTGACGTGATTCCTGGCCCTCCTCTCCGTCACCACATTCTGAAAGTACTTTGTACTGCCGTCCCCTTCCGCCAGCCATTGAGCACCAAATTTCTGCCGCCATTGGCTTTCTTCCTCCTCCAGAGCAGCCATAACCTCCTTCCACAGTAGTTCGGCTGCATCATAGCTCGCGATCTTCCACTTTGCCAAGGCATAGCCGCTCTGCCTCTCTCTCACACTCCACTTGAAAGATGAACGCGCCTCAGCGCCACATAGCATTCGTTCTACCACGTCAAACCGACTCCCTGTGTTTGACATTCAAATCGCGACGCTCAACACGCCATCGATTGCACATGCGTACATAAGACGTTCTATTATGTGACCGCGTACACGCGCACGACTTAGACCATTCTACATATATACACACACAAGTTTGACAATTATTATTGGAAACAACTCAAACGGCTTAATTTGTTTGTTGTCGTTAAAAATTCATAGTAAGTATTCATAAAAGAAAGAGAGTATCGTTTGATAATTAGTTGTTAGAATTTAATCAGCAACATATATTTATACACCGAGTAAATATGACATTAATCATGATTTGTCAAATTAATTTGACTGATGACTATAAAATGTTATGTTTGTTGTTTTTAAATTTTGAAAAGGTGAATAACTCTGCGCAGTAATACGAACACCACTTTTTCTGTCGGCTCTAACTTTATCAGCCTTCGACTCATTCTCCATTCTTGCAAGTGATTGTTTGAAACGTAGCCATAGAAGTAGGTGCGAAATCTCTGATCACATAAATCAGATGCATGTGTTAGGTTTTGTAAGTGATCATAAATTCTTCAAGAACTATTGGCATTGAAGGTTTCTTCAATCTCCAACACCATACCTTTCTTTCTCTCTCTAAAAGCCAGAGTTTACATATGAATGCTACCTTTGATCTTCACTCCAATGGTTAAGTCTCATGATGATTGAATAACTTGCATTTATGCTACCTTTGAAAAATAAAAATTAACATAGAAGCTCGTTCACTCGTTCTGGTAAGGTAACTCACCTGCATCCATGATGCCATGTTGATGGATCCATCATGATGGGGACAACCATCGACGGAGAAGCAACAGGTGGCACCTTAAGGATGTCGACAAGTGTCACATGCCCAATGGAAAGGAAAAAGGATCGCGCACCACCCCCTTAAAAGTCGCCGATCCGCCACGTGTGCATCACGGATGTATGATGGTAGCTCATGTGATGTCTTATTATAATAAATGATAACAATGATATTGGTGGTGGGTGATGGCACATCATGCATGTACGTTGGTAGTCAGATGCATGGTAGTTCATGTGATGTCTGATGATGATGGTGGTAGTGGTGACGGTGACGCGAAACCAAAGAGAGAGCGGGAAGTCAGAGAACGACTCAGTTAAGAGTATATTTTATTATTAAACGTGCGCACGTTATATTCATTGTAAAAAGCTTGAGAGGCGTAGCCAATAGATTCGTCAGTTTTAATTTTTAATGTGTGTTCTTCCTAGACAGTACGATCAATGTTATAAGAAGCGTACCCTTCACGACTCAAGGNTCAAAAACAGGTGGAGGAAGCTACGGCAGACGGAGCCATCGCCAACGTAAAAAATCTATCATTCGTAAGTCTCTCTTGTCTCCACAATTCTGTTCATGGCTGGCCATGGCCACCATCTTGCTGTTCTGGCCCATGACTGGCAGCCCTTTTGAAGCTATTTTCTCTTCATGCCTTCTTTTTATTTCGTGACCGAAAGAGAAAGGGGGAGGCGGCGCTGTTCATGCCTTCTTTTATTTCGTGGCCGAAAGAGAGGGGGAGGCGGAGGGGAGTTTCGGGGCTGCCCTTAACCTATTTTCTTATGCAATATTACCGTCTTCATTTTTTTTTTATTGTCATCATTTGCCATCATTTGGAGTTGGACGTGTTCTCCATGGATGGTGGTCCTCCTCCCAATGTTGCCATGTGTTGCAAGTCACGTTGAACAGAAAAAGACAAAAGACTCCAATACTATTATAAGTGGTGGTGGGCATCTTTGTCGATAGCACCATAGACTTAGAAATTCGAATCTCCATTGTTTTATTTGGGTTGGGTGGTTTGATCCATTGTATCTTATCCTAAATCAGATTTGTTGTGCTTAGGTGCATAGGTTGATTGTATTGGTGCGTCGATGACCATTCAAATTTTTGTCTTACAAATAAAGATTAAACGAACAGTTCAATGTAACTCTCTTTACAATGAAAACAACATTTGGTTATCATTAGTCTGTCTCAAAAAATACACGTGCGGTCTCTCTTAGATGGGAAAGAGACAACCTTATAAAACGATCTTTTAAGCAATCGTTGCACGACCCTAGGGACTACTACCTTTTTATATTATGAGCAATTACAGATTCAACCTATCAAAGAATCTATAATTGCATACATGTATGTATACATCATAAAAATACCTCATACCATATTAAATGATGTAATATCCCAAAACTCAATCACTTAAGTGTATATTTACATTAAGACAACCATAATGTCTGAAATTCTTCATAGACATGTGCCGGCCCACCAAATGATTCTTACAATCTCTCACTTTGGCCAAATATGTCTTTATACATTCAAACATTACATAAAACCTTAGGAGCTCATAACTGTTATCTTATTAGACGTCATTTTCACCAATCTCGTCTATGACCATATCAATACAGAACCAAAGCGGCTTTCGCTATATTAAAATTAGTTAAACCTTCAATGATCACAAATGTTAACACAATCAATGACATAGATCAGATGTGGATGTATAGCATGAGAATTACATGTAATGTGATTACAACATGTTTATTCTCAACTGACCCTACTTTAAAACCTTATGCAGATAAAAAATACAAACACAGAATGAAACCAAAGAACTTTAAACTATATTCTGCAGAAAAATTGAATATGATCTATACATAAGAGCAAACAAAATACAAACTCTCACTAAATCAGCACATCATCCAAGAATAACACCCTCATAAGAACAACATGTTCGTGAAAGACCTTAGGTGTTAAACCCTTAGTAAGCAGATCTGCAATCATATAGTTTGTCCCAATATGCTTTAAAGACACCTGACCATTCTGTATCCTTTTTTTAACAGCAAAAAACTTGATGTCGATGTGCTTAAGTTTTTGTTAATTGCACCAAAAATGTTAAATTGGAAAAGGAAAATCTAGGAGCACATGTGAAAGAAATCCACTCATGAGAGCCTCCTCATCTGAATTGGAATTTGACAACAAACATGTTAACGAATAAAAGTGATTATAATGAGATACATATTAGAATTGCTGAGAATTTAAAGGTCAGGCTTAAAACCATGTGTTGCATTTTCCTCATGTTTGTTTCTTAAAAGTTGTGTATGATTTATTGTACTTCGCACACTCGTATTTCAATAGCAAAGAAATGACTTGTAGGTTGGTGAAATATATATGGAGCAATACTTGTCTATCTAGATTACATATTCTTCAGCAGTGTTGAGTTGCTCTTTTTATCTTTTTTTTTTCTTCTAAAGTGTTCTACTTTTAATTGGTAGGCTGACTATGACTACTTGATGATATGATGGAGGCATTGGCTCCATTGGTAGTGGCTTGCTAAATTAAAAAGAAAAAAAGAAGGTATTTTTTTCATATTTTAATTTTAGCACACATAATTGTCAAACAACTTTAGTTTATAGTGTAGTTTGCTTGAAGCACCTCTAATTGATTTTATCAAGGGGGCAAGCTGAGCCATTGATGTTCATGTACTTACTTTTAGTCTAAAAAATTTGAGTGAAAAGATCGAAGTTTTTGGAAAGAAATTAGAAATCCTTGCTCTCTTTTTTCCTTTTTTATTTTTAAAGTCAAAATAAATTTTATTTTGCATTTTAATTTTGGAAGTTGGGGGTGAGTGACTGGGTAGAGTGGTTGGTTGGAGAATTAATAGATGCACTATTATTATTCAGATTTTCTCAAGCATGGGCTATTAAATTTGTTTTACATTTTTCTTGTTTGTACACTAGTCAAAAAGAGAAAATGAGTGTACATGTATATTGTATCGAGTGGTGTGTTGAGGACTGAAGATTTTCAGTCTAAACTTAGATTGAAAAAATCTATCAATTCTATATATAAAAATGATTTTCAATCTATATATATATATATATATATATACACTGCCTCATTAACACAACCCAAACAAAAAAAAATACATTGGGCTGCGTGTGTGAGAGGGATTCTTCTCACAGCTTGAGGAATGCATGTTATTTATATAATAGAAAGAGAGACTGCAAGTGTGTGGGTGAGAGTTCGTGCCATGTGCTTGAATCTGCCCGTGCCTGAGCTGGAACCAGATAGAAGTCCTTGGAATGGGATGAACCGGTTCAATGGCAGACACTGGCGGTCCGTCAGTTTGATTCATGGGTTGTGTTGTAGAAAGGTAGCTACTTTTTTGGAATGGTTCGGTCATGTATCATTCTGAACAGGCAGCGGGATCAACGGCGCACCAACAACATTGAGGAGAAGTGGGAGCTCGGAGTTGCCGCTACCACCAGCATCAGGTAGAAGTGCTGCCGGTCTAACCGAAGAGACTTGTGAACATTTCATCCATGTCTTGACGTTGCTCCATGAATTTGATTTCGTGGACCCATCCATTGGGTTGAATATCTCCTCTGAAACGGGAACCTCACGTATCGTGTCAAGTCCATCTTCTCTGTCGAGGTTCGGGAGCAGTTTCCTCATCGGAACGTCCCGCACCGTCACTGGCAACACCACCTCCTTCCTCTTCCCTCCGTTGTTCGCCTTCCAAGATGGAAAGGCAGGGGAAGAAGACACTTCTTCATACCCATGTGGCTCCCCTTATTTTATGGTCCTATGAGATTGAATGGGTGGAGAGTCGAATGGATCCGTTCCATGGTTTTTGGGGGCCATTTAAACATGTCCACGTTTCCAAGTTGCAGGGAGAAACCCGATTATAACAAAACATATAAATAATATTTATAAATGTATCAAATTATAATAAAATATTGCTATTTATAAATATATCTCAATTTGTTTTTCCCTGTGATTTTGACTTGTACAGGGGCTTTTGTTGCATATATTTTTTTTGGTTTGGAGTGCGATGATATACGTTAATTTCGACTTTTGCTTGTATAAATGACATGGTTTAATGAGTTGCTTAATTCTGCACATATAATAAACTCGGTACTTAAATAGAGTAGCACATATTATCTATCTAGGACACGCCGAACCATGCGCTAAATACGCTGACATATTATACTTGTGTCGTTGGATCGAACCATACACCGTGTAGGCACAAAATTCACGGGTGTTTGTACACCTCGCTACACTCAATGGTATAATACTCTCAAATGGCGTCGTCACAAAATTTTTTGACGAACTTTGTTGGTAGTCTTTCACTGGATGTGGTGTTTCAGATTTGTTTTTTGATAAGCAAAGGTAGAATACTTTACGTCAGATCACAAAAAGAAAAGCAATTTATTTCACGGCTGCCCAGCCATCATCAGTTTTTAAGTTTGAAGGAATGAACTGAAGTTTTGTTTCTTTACTTTTCAGCATTTTTTGGAAGCGTGTGCTTTTTCCTTGTTGATAAACAGCATTTTTTTATTGTGTTCAAAATTGGTTGACTTAGCCCTTTGAAGGTTTGGATAATTATTGATATTGCTTGTTTTTTGAAAGCAATGTCCTCATTTGTTTTCATTTCCTTTTTCTCTTTATGTAGCTAGCTTACAGGTATTTGCATGAAAACAAGTTGACGGGTTCTCGTTTCTGCACAATCTAATTCTGTGTGGTTTTTCAGAAACCTGGCTAACAACAATCTTGAAGGGCCCATTCCGTGTAATATCAGTTTCTGTGTGAACCTGAATAGCTAAAGCAATCTTGTACGTTATTAAGTATACCTCTGTTGTTTATTGCTTTACCTTCCCATCTCATAATTTACTTAAAATTTTAACATTTCTCAATTTTTTAGCTTTAACATTTGATAAATGTAATTATTAGCTAAACGAATTTGATTTGTGCTACTTCTTTTTCTTATGTTCAATTCATTATCTATCATGCTTTTAATCGAGCCTTAAACGAGCTCAATAAGGATGAGTAATATTAATCGAGCTCGCTTAGTCGAGCTCACGGTCGAGCTCGAGCTCCACAAGTATAAACGAGTTTATCGAGCTTAATCGACCCGAGCTCGAGCTCGACAATTGACTATCGAGTCGAGTTTGAGCCAGGATAGTCGAGCTACATTCGAGCTCGACTCGGTATTACTTAGTCGAGCCGAGTTCGAGCTGACCGAGCTCGGGCTCGTGTTCAGCCCTGTTATTGGCATTCTTTGATGAGCTGTTAGGTCTGATATAGCAAAATAATAGTTATGAGTAATAAATAAAGCAATTTCTTGCTGTTTGAAGTCAAAATTTTGATTTATTTTGAAAGTTTAAACTGCACGGATGTTACTTAGCAAGAAAGTTTAAACCAGGGAAAATAAGCGTTAAATTTAACATCGAAACTCAATTTCCAAGAGAATTTTTTAAGATTGAAACATGATCTTAGTTTAGCAAGAGAAAGTGAAATCCACAGTTGTTCTTTACCTTAAATAAAGAGCAAATTCAAAAAATAGTCGGTTGTGGCCATCTAAACTAATATTACATTTTTACACTTTAACAATCGGCTGTACGTGTGTATTTTTCATCGCAACGAACACGTAAAGAACAATTGTTAATGTGGGCCAAGAAAGTAGAGGAGATTTAAAATCCATGCTTCTCAAATATGTAATTTTGCTAGAATTATGCATCCCGAACTAGATCAGATCCTCAAACAGCGAGCGATCCAGGTGATCAAACAACCAAAGAGCCTTTTCTTTCACCGAGTGGCATTGAGCAAGTCTATTCTCCACGCTTGCACTCACACACACACATGCATGTACATGCACACGCACATCTCTATGTGCTTGTAGGTGATATACATGACTGTTTTATATTCAAAATTTGAAGAGGACGAACTGGATATTGAATGATCAGATGTAATTGCCATTCAGATAATATGTTTCATGGCATGCGTACATGCATCATAGAATTCAGATTCACCGCAGACACATCAAGAGAAACATCATAAAATTGAGAATTGGATCGAACACAGGGAAATCTTTTCCAGTGATCCCAAATGTGCCCTTACATCACATTCTACAGTTTTCTGATGATTAAATTTGAAGATGCTGTCAGTTCCAGGTTGTTTTAAGCAAGATGATCTCCCCAGGACGTAGAGGACTCATTTAGAGAGTGGTAGCTTATTCTTAAAACACCAGGTTGTGATTGCTAAATGTAACTTTAACGATTTGTCTCTTTTGTAAGCAAATTCCTTTTTGGGAACATAGTTTTCTTATGTCTTTATGCAAAGGAAGCTTTAAGAGATCTCCAAGAATACTTTCCATGTCAAATTTTTTCTTTGCAACTTAGAACTCATTACCGTATTGATTTTGATTTTGTCAGTTAAGGTGCAATCTAACAATAGTTTCTTCGGCAATTACACGGTAAGGTAAAAAAGCTCATAGCCTCTTTTACCACTGCTTCACATGGAATCAGAAACAACGTCATTTCCCCCTTAAATCCCAACAACATTCCAAAGATTCTAGAACCATCTCTTAATTCAATAGTACATGAGCATGAGCTGGACACGTGGTTCTCCGGCTCTTCCTGGATAGATCAGTTAAAGCCTGCAGCAAAACATGTGGCTTGAGGACAATTTCGAGCTTTTTCCCGCAGAAACGGGATATTACAAAATATTGCATGATAAACCTCGAACTGGTGCTCCCGGAAGAAAGGATTTCCATGCTTCCATGGAAGCCGGCACTCACACACCATCCGCACGCGCACGATCACACACAAAACACCGCATATGACTTGCTCTTTGCTCCTGTAGATGTTGATGCTTCCATTTTAATCAGAGACCCGTAGTAGGTCATGCATCGA